>JACXGI010003249.1:0-64420 GCA_016801175.1 Esox masquinongy | reverse complement strand
GGGGGGGGGGGGGGGGGGGGGGGGTCAAAATGGCATTTTCAAAAAGTGTGTGGGGGGGCGGGCATGTCCCACTCATGTATAATGAAACCTACGCCACTGTGCGTATGAATGTAGTACAGTGAACGTATATGCAATATACATTATTTTTGTAGTAGATAAAGCATGCAAAAAATAGCATGCTATGAATAAAGGTGCCATCAGTTGTATTCTTATGAATTACTTGTTTGTCGTTGAGTCAGTGTTGCTGATGCAAAGTAGGCCCTTCATTACCAAACACCAAGTAACTAAATTAGGATACAATTATGAGTCATTAGCATAATCCCAGGATTTTAACTCTTTTCCAGGAGAGTCACATTGACCTGTCTGTAATATTGGGGGGTCATGACCCCGCGTCCCCCCTAATTTTACGCCCCTGATTACAGTATACCTACTTCTCTGTGCACCACTACACCACTGATTATAGTTTAGAAAGTTTTACCTACCTTACTTGCCTTCCGGTAAAGAAAAAAGACTGCTCAACTTGACAGTATAATATAATGATGTCTGGTCTGTCACACGTGGTATTTCACGATTTGCAACTTGTTTCCTAAAGTTTGTTTATCGAACAAAGTGAGATACAGGTGAAAATATGAGTGATTAAGAGACAGGAAGGTAATTAAGATTTGAACATCCGGTCAGTCAGATTGGTGAATCATCTTGTTCAACCATCTTTGGTCGCAGAGCTATTTGGTCCCAGAATCCAGTGCAATGAAAACAAACATGGCTGCACACATAGACAGTAATTAGCCAAACAAGCTCAACGTAACCTTCATAAAGGTATTTTTCACTTCTTGTATTTGTCCATTACTAAATATACAAGAATCGGAATTCATTATGTCTCAGAATTTTTATTGAAATAGTGAATAATCACGTGAATAAAGGCATTATTAATACAAAAAGTGGAGTGATACTCAGGAAAATAAAACATTTTAGAAGGTTGCTCAATAATTATTCAGTATACTCTTTAACAGTACTACTTCCCTAAATAGTTTCAAAATATAATTTTAACCAGTCGAAATCAGAATACTGCTCCATATCTAATAAGCAACATGATGTTCATGGGCTGCTGTGGTAGCAGTTTTTGTTGAGTCAAAAATATACAATTCTGGAATTGTCAGCGTACACTGAAATAATGTGCATTAAGAAATCACTCTGAGGGGCCTTCAGTGATATTTTAAAAGTAAATTGTGAAAAGTTTTAAATCTGTCATTTGATGCTATATAAGTAGCGTTTGAAGCGTTTTTCACAAATTCAGAATTGCCGAAAAACCATTACACCTGACTTAATGGGTCCCAACCGCAAATATGTTCCTTTGGGAGGAGATGGACTTATATACCTCTTTTCAAGATTTTATTTTAAACATGGTGAGCGTGGTGAGCTTGCAAATGTGGGAAACCTCAATAGCTCCACCGTGTGGTTGACAAAAAAATCTTCGCAGTCATTGTTGGTGTATCATCTTTGTTAACATATGCACAAATGCAAGTAGAATTATTTTGCCATTATATATACATATACATTGAGGGCAAGATATTTTTGTGAAGCATTGTATTATTGACAATGTAGATGTCATTGTTCAACATATTCTTCCGGATCACACTATATGGGAAGATGTATCAGGCAAAGGGCAATGAGCATAGAAGGAAGCAGATATTTATTAAACAATGAAATAATAAAATAACATTAAGTAGAACACCATAGAAACTGTTAAAAAAAGAGTAAAATTATGTGTTTGAAACAATGAAACAGAATAATGACAACAGGAAGTAGGACACAACAGGAATAAAAATATAGTACACACCATAGAGAAGTAGTTCAAAATACAAACAGGGAATAGTGTAAGGAGCGAATTGGAGTAGAGAAGTCAGTGCAACAATGAAAAGAAAGGGGAAAAAAAGAAAGGGCAAAAAATATAAACAACAGGAAGAATAAACAGGGCATCTGCAGAGGAACCCCCAAATGGTGAGGTAAGTGGATGTAAGTAATTAAGCAAAAGTAAGATGTTGGCAAAGAAAACAATATAAAAAGGCAATATGAAACTAGAGCAGTACATTTCCTTGAAAAAATGTTGTGTGCTTGCTAGCTGTTAAAAAATAATTTATGGTTCAAAATAGTGTTTACCTATCGAAGGTTTGGAGTCTGTATTTTTTAAGGTTCAGGAGATACTGTTGGTGAGGGTAATTTCATAAAATTACCCTCACCAACACTTCTATGAACTTTTTTTTTTTAAGTTCATAAAAATGTTACCAATGACTGGTCTGTAGCTCGAAAGGTTCAAAATATACAGCCTAATAGTTCATTAACGCTAACTACACTAACTAGCATAAGTAAAATCAATAAACGAGTCATATAAGCTGAGGATAGCCTAAACTGGTGAAACAAAGTCGGTTTTGTGTCTGTAGCATGAACGGTACAAAACATACAGCCTAATAGTTAATTAATGCTAATTACACTAGTTAGTATATGTAAACTCAATAAACGTTTCCTAATTTGAAGTGGGGACAGCTAAACTGGTGAAACAAAGTTATTTTCCTGTCTGTCGCTGGAAGATACAGCCTAATAGTTAATTAACACTAATTACGATAATTAGCATACGTAAAATTGATAACCAGTTTATAATTTGCAGTGGGGATCACTTAAACTTGTGAAACAACGTTGGTTTCGTGTCTGTAGCTCGAACAGTTCAAAAGATACAGGCTAGTAGTTAATTAACACTAATGATGCTAATTAATCGATAAACGTTTCCTAATTTCAAGTAGGGCTAGCCTAAACTGGTGAAACAAATTTGGTTTCGCCTAATTGTTAATAAACGCTAATTAGCTTAGGTAAACTCGATAAATGTTTCCTAATTTGAAGTAGGGCTAGCCTAAACTGGTTATACAAAGTTGGTTTCGTGTCAGTAGCTCAAACTGTTTCAAAGATGTAGCCTAATAGTTCATTCGCGCTAATTACATTAATTAGAATACGTAAAATCAATGAACATTTCATTATATGAAGTGGGGATAGCCTAAACTGGTGAAACAAAGTCCGTTTCGTAGCTGTAATTCGAACTGTTCAAAAGTTACAGCCAAGTAGTTAATTAACGCTAATTAGCATACATAAAATCAAAAAACTTTCTTAATTTGAAGTAGGGATAGCCTAAACTGGTGAAACAAAGTTGGTTTCGTGTCTGTAGCTTGAACGGTTCAAAAGATACAGCGTAATAGTTAATTAACGCTAATTATGCCACCTGTCATGCATAAACTTGATAAACATTTCATAATTTGAAGTGGGGATAGCTAAACTGGTGATATAAAGTTGATTTTGTGTCTGTAGCTCGATCGGATCAAAAGATACAGCCTAATAGTTACTTAACAGTAATTACGCTAATTAGCATCTGCAAAATCAATAAACGTTTCATCATATGAACTGGGGATAGCCTAAACCTGTGAAACAAAGTTGGTTTTGTGTCTGTAGCACAAACGGTTCAAGAGTCATTCTTAGTTATATCCTACCGAAGTAAATTAGCAATTACACAGTCAATTGTTTATAAACATGTGATTGAATTCTTATTTAGGATAGCCTTACGTCTTTAAAGTTGTTATCAAAGGTTGATTAGCCATAAAACATGAACATTTTGAATTGAAACCTCTGTATTATTTTGGCTCTCTTTGAAACATGTTAATTTATGCATGTTTATAATTACAAAAGTAAGTCTATTAGTGCGTATTAATAAGGTAACGTGCATTGATTTCAGAGCTGAACAGAGAAATGACGCTACGCAATGGTTGCAATGATCTGTCTTGTTTATTATTCTAAATACAAAAAAGGGAAAAGCCTAGTTAAAAAGTCGACCGCCCGCAGTCTTTAGTCCCAGTATTGCGTCCCAGGTAGAGAGAACTGCCGTAGCCTTTCAGTCCATTTGACACTTTCATCAGCCAGTTCCAAGACAAGGTTGGGTAGCACTTTTCTTGATTACAGCAGAACAGTTGGAGGTTCAACAACGTATTTGGCACAGCACTGCTTCTCGCACCTGCACGCAAACAATCGGTTACACAGCCTCATGTGTGACTGGTAAGACACCATTAAACAGAAAGGGCTAAAGGAAAACTCAATCACCCACACCTGTACATGCCCAAGTTAATTGTATCCCACTGCAAATTCACCCGTGTCAACCAATCACACACACAAAGTCACTCTCACGTGAAAAGAACCCAACCAAATAATAAACACACTAAAAAGGCATGTTCCACCCTGTTACATAAACATAGTATCAAAAATGTAAATATAAGCATCTCAAGTTGGGCTAGTCTGAACATCCTAGTGTTGGTTTGGACTTGATAGCTTAAGCATTGTATGAAGAGATGCGTCTAGAATTCTTGACTTTTTTACCATTTAAATACATTGGTGGCTCATTTATATATTGATATAGTTTAAAAAGTTTAAAAGCTTTCAAAAAATCTGCTCAAGCAACCCGAGTAAGAGCATTTGGGACTTTTGGGAGTTGTTTTTGTGTTTATAGCTTTTACCGTTTAGGCTCTAGAGCTGGAGGAATAATAAGAAGTAGTAGTATGGGAGAAATCTATACTTGTGCTTCGCCTTTGGCAAGCACATCTAATAAGAAGTATGGGAGAAATCTATAGTTGTGAACTGCTGAAACCCTAATAATGAACCGGAACAAACACAATCGGGTTTCACCAGTGAATTGCTGAAACCTTAATAATGAACCGGTACAAACACTATAGGGTTTCACCAGTGAACTGCTGAAACCCTAACTAATGTTGTTGTGCCATGAAATGAAATAGCTTTGGCAGTGTAAAGTTCATCTTCAGTCTCACTAGCAATAGCTCAGTTCTTATGATTATTCCAAGTAGTAAGTTAGTAGATACTAGTAAGCCTATTACTGGCTAATAAGCTGTTAAAATGGCCAGTGGCAAAAGCCATACATTGCGTGGATGCCATCTGTGGTGGAAGTAAACTTAATAAGAAACATTTGTCAGTTTAACACAATGCTTAATGGTGTCAAGCGAAATATTCAAACTTGGAGTGATGTTGATGATCTAATGTTGAGATGCTATACTAAAGACAGCCTGTCACATGAGAACCAGATTCGAATTCAGTGAGGGCAACAACATTCATCCCTTCTAATCGTGGGCTGGCCGAACTAGGCTTGCCTGGTTCCCTTTCGTTTTTTTATATATTTTGCTCATCTAACCATGACGAACCTGCTTCCAATCAAAGTTCTAATTTTAGCAAACTCCAGGTACTGATGTTTGTCTTGATGACGGTACAGCTTTCTTCTGTCAAGACATTGTAATGGAAAGAGACACAGGGAACGGAGACAGAGGGTGTGTTCAGGGCCCTGGAGGTCATTTTATTAACCAATAGTGAAGTGCAAGGGGAGGAGGTGAGTGAGAAATCAAATGCAAAGGTCTTCTACTGGTCTCAGCCCCAAGTTGTTCCCTGGGAGCCCCCAAATACGTCTCCAGTCGAGGTCGCAATCGGAGGCAGGTGTGTAATGGCAGGGCTGGCCCAGCTGGTACAGTAGCTTCTGGAATCTTCCACTGATTTGTGGGGTGTGACCAAGTCTAAATAGCTTGTTGGCATGGAAGTGTTGTCTAAAATAGAGATTTTGTGACACCAAAGATTCAAGCAACTTCTGCAGTTCTTCAACTGAAATCCTTGAAGATTGTTTACCTGTCAATTCACCCTCCTTCGGTATTTCCTTGTTTTTTGCTCCATTCATACTATACTTCCTACAATTTTAATAAGATTCCCAGTCCCTTCTGATAAGAATCATCCCCACAGCATGATGCTGCCACCACCATAGTTCACTTTCAGGGTGGTGCTTGGGCAGTGTTAGGATTGTGCCACACATAGCACTTTTAGTGGCCAAAAAGCTCTTTCTTTTTAAGATCTTGGTCTTATTGGAGCAGAAAACCCTTTACCAAGATTGCTGCTGGGTAGCTCTCTGGCAAACCAGAGCTCTTTTTCAGACGGCCCTTTTTGATTAATGGTATCATCCTTGCCACCCTTCCAAACAGGCCAGTGTTATAAAGAGCTTTTAATATGATTGACTGGGGCACGATTATTCCACTCCCAGCCACTGAACTCTGTTGCTACTCCAGTGATTGTTGACCACTCAGTGTCTGCTCTGAGAGGTCTCTTTGTTTTGAACACAATCTTTGAGGGACCAGCATTTTTGGTGGTCCTGGGTGTTGTGGTGTAGCGTCTACTTAGTTCATATTGATGCAACTGGGCTTACTGGGATTTACAAACACTTGAATATTATTTTATACCCTTTTTCTAATCTACGCATTTGTACTTGCATTACTTTATCCCTCCCTTTATGTTATTTGGTTTTGGTCTTTTTTTTTTTACTCTTAGCCTGACAGATATATCTTACAAATATTTCCCAACATATAAACAGTGTCATCTTCAAATAATTGATTTTGAATTTCAGTATTTTGAAATAGCTTGTTGAGGTGTGCCCATTACTGTGACAGAGGGATAAGCAACAATGATGTTTTTCCAAAGGGGCCTATTCTTCTGGAGGCCACTGTACATGTGATCATGTAATGCATGTTAATGCAAATGGGATATTATCGGTCACCAATAGATTTCAAGTAAACTGATGAGTGTAGTGTCAGATTTTGGTCCATCTTATCATGGGGGCGTGGAGGTAGGGGGGATAGTTTTTCTCTCAAATGAAACTATGTGTTAGAGATAGAAAAGTGAGTAACCTAAAGATGAAACAAACAGCATGTTTATGGCTAGAATTCTAGCCATAAAATCAAGGAAAGATTCTTTAAACCAACAGCAGAAATATTCAAGGAATATGAACTGAATTATAAATAGTTAAAGGGATAGTTTCACCTACATTCATATTTGGGTGAAAATCCACTTACCCTAAGTTGCTCTTAAAGGCCCATGGAGCAATTTTTCACAACAAGCTATTATTCACCTTTGTCCCAGCCTCAAATTATCATTATTAGCATCTCCCAAATTCATTCAACTTGAAATTGTGCAACATGAGCCACAAAAGCAAGTGGAATGCAAGTGGAAACTAACTTAAAAAATACGTTTAAGCAGCTTTTGTGGTAATTTCAATTTCAAAGTCAAACTATCCCTTTAAAATAATTCACTAATATCTGTTTGTTTTAGAATAGGCAACTTTGAAAGTATAGGTTTTAAACAGTTACTTTTATATTTTACCCACATATCTTGACTGCCTCTGCGCAGATTGTGAGGTTGTTGAAATATGTGGTGAACAACTGGCTTCACTCACAGCTGTTTTTTATTAGACAGATTTGCTGCCATTGTCTAGCCCTGATTCTAGGCTTTGCGTTTGTGTTTGGAATCTGTTGCTGGTGACTGACAGCATGAGGATTTAAGCAGTGTTAATGCAAGTCAAGCTGGCCATCCAGATACATATCAGACATAGCCAAAAAATGAGGCATACCAAAAGCAATTGTTTGGTACATGTAAAAGAACAAAGCATCAGTGTGCTCAGCAATTGCAACAGACATGGTCAAGAAAGACCCTGACGGTTAATCACTAAAGAATGGTAACTGTAGGGGCGGGAACAACTGACAGATCAGGAACATTCTCCAGGAGGTAGAAGCCGTATGCACAATACCATACACGCAATACACCGAACTACAGAGGCTGTACTGTAAGCCAGTGGTTCCCAAACCTCTCCTGGGCCCCCCCCCAGCCATTCCATATATTAGATGTATCCCAGAGCTAGCACACCTGAATCAACTTATTAACTAATTAACAAACCCTTACCTGTTGAATCAGGTGAGCTAGCTCTTGGATACATCTAATAGATGGAATGGCTGGAGGGGCCCCAGGAGAGGTTTGGGAACCACTGCTGTAAGGTGTAAAAATATTGGTTAGTTTTAGGTCTAAAAATTGCAAACAAATGTACAGAATGTTGTAATTTCTGTATGGTTCATCCAAAATACCCACAAGTGAAAGATGACAGTCTGCACTTAAACTCCATAATCATTGCATCATTTCATTAAAAGTGCTAGAATACACTCAGTGTCAATTTCCAAATACTTTTTGAGTTCACTGTGTCTAGAACATAAACAGGCATGTTACTGCATTATCATGTCACTGAGAACACCAGCACACAAGAAAATGCAACCACGTACAAACAAGCAACATACAGTACGGAGAGCTGTGTCTGGATAGTGTGGGAAGTGGGATATGTCTAATATTATTGGTTTCATGCTAGTGGATGCCTAACCTAACGCAACCATTCAGGTTACATGTCTGAACTTGCTGCGCTTAATTTGTTGTTCTATAGATCTTAGTTGTCAGTAAAACCCATCAATGCTCATGCCAACTGTTTCTTGCCCTTGTTGTCATGAAAATAAATGGTGAAACACTTCAATGTGGATCTACATATGAGAGTAGAGCAAGCAGATAAATTATTAAAATGTGTGTTGATTTCATAATGAACACACATGGATTTAACTGCAAACATCCATAGAAATGTGTTAAGTGTATATATTGACCCTTTTCTCTTAATCCCAAATTATTTGATCTGTCTTTTCTTGGGTTAGAAAGGTGTCGATGGCTTACTGTCTATTTTCTCAATTCACAGGTTGTTACTTCAAACACGAAGCAGTGAGTGAAGGTCACAATGAGTAGGATAGTTAATGAGTAGTGTGAATTTCTTCATGTTTCCCTGCACTTTCACTTCCATTTTGAGCTGCATGTTTACTTACTAGGAACAGTCTGAAGAGGACATGGAAGTTTCCACAGAAATAATAGGTATCCTGACAGCCTGTTGAAATTCAATCTGAATGGCACCCTATTCCTTATAAATGGGACTTTATTCCACTTTAAATGGGAGTGTGTGCCATTTGGGATAAATTAATCTGCGACAACATTGTCCTCTTGACCATCAACCCACTCCAAATGCATTTCGTACAGACTTGTTTTCTATTGATTCAGTTCAAGTAGTAAACCTTCAGTTTCTGTTGAAGGCCCTCCAAAGTACTTGAAATTCAAGATAGAATGGGCTGTCCTTCAGTAGCTGAACATTAAACTCTATAGCGATATGAGGTGGCAATAAGGAAAACATAGAACACGTCCAAAAATAATGGCACTTAGTCCATTTGTAGTACACTACTTTTGACTGGAGCTGTTTTGGCCCTGGTTAGAGATCCACTAAATAGAAAATAGGTTGCCATTCGTGCCACAGACATACTGTAAGCTACAGCTCATTGAGAGATGAGTGGTCTCTTAGAATGGGTTCTTCAAAAATGTAAACATGTGACATTTCTGAAAGGTGACAAAATCAACATCTTATCCATGAGTATTACCATATGAAACGGAATGTGGAGAAAATGTGGCTAACAGCTGTGTAACTCAGATGGTTTTACCCTCATACTGTACCTGTCTCTGATAGTAAAATAATTATTAATAGTAATAACAGAGACAGATACACCACATGAAATATATTTGATGATTGATCATGTTTGATGAGTGTACTTTGCTGTTACTGGGCTGTGTGGTTGTCTCACCTAGCTATCTTAAGATAAATGCAGTACCTGTTAATTACTCGGCATAAAAGCATCTTCTAAATGACTACAGTTGAGTGTGAAATGTATTAATTTTCACTATTACAAAGTGTTTTGTTTTTATTTTCACATAAACAACAACAAGATGCATACAGAGTGATTACCAGTTTGAGACATATGGACAACAAAGGATAAAAACAATAGATATTTATTGTATTTTATTGATGGGGTATTGGTGAGGTATAGTACCAATTATGTTAAGTGTTTGGTGCAAACTGCATATTACTGACAGTCTGTCCAGTGGTACACAGTATCCAAACTGATACACTTTTTACTCAAAGAGAGAAATTATTATTGTTGTTGTTACCTTGAACGACTACGTGATCTGTACAGCACCTTTAGTGAGTAAGTGAGTGTGTGAGGGTTTAGTTGCTGCTCATGACACCGCTGATCCAGCTATTGTATCGGCAGACGCGGGCATAGACGCTGGGATGTCCAGCTTGGGCACACTCGTAACCCCAGGATACAACACCCTGTAGCTGACCGTTACATACCAGGGGGCCACCGGAATCTCCCTGCGTGCACACAAATAGAGAGATAACAAATTTGGGATGAAACTGATGTTCTCAGGAAACAAAATACTGTATGATTGAATACAAGATAGTAAAGACTGTACACTCAGAATTAGTAAATGTAATTCCTGTTTATCTGTTATATTATTATGACATATTAGGTTGAACACTTCAAACAGGGTTTCTGAAGAACCTTAACAAATTACAAATTTGAAATGCTTTACACTATAGGTAATCAGCAATGTTTCTATTAGAAAATAAGGTACAATGTGCAAACATATTGAAGCAACAGGTTAATTTACAGTGTAGAAACATGACTTAATGAACATTATTTAAATTTATTCTAACAGATGGTCAAATCTTAAAGCCTTGTCTCCAATAAGCTTTTCAGATGGGTTCCTGAAAAAAATGTTTTGAACTCGAAAGGTTCTGCCAGAATGGCAAATTTTAGAACCCCCAAAAGCTCTTCCAAACACATTTCCTTCTAAAAGTGGAGCCAAACCTGATTATTGTTTTTCATTTTGTCAAACAGTCCCTATATCTGTCACTCTCCACCCCCATTTTCTTAGGTGTTAAGGCGGACCAACCTGGCAGCTGCTGGCTCCTCCTTGCATGAATCCAGAGCATTCCATATTCTCAGTGAACAACTGGGGGTAGGCATTCTGACAGATTCTGCGATCGATAATGGGCTGCCACAGGCACTGTAGCCTAGCAGGGTAGTTGTCTGGTAGAGAAGAAATAGATCAGTAAATGTGATCTCATTCAACATGCATGTGCATTCATGTCAGCCCGAAACCATTTAGGTTTGAAATGTATCATAAAAACCACTAAAGCATACTCTTCAAAAGTACTTTGCTACATCAAAGAAAGCAATTAGTATTAACTACACCAAACTACACATTCCACCTTCCTGTAGTTTCCAGATTCTTCATAATGAAAACAATAGTGGTACTGGTGTATTAGTTGCTGAAAGGTTTATAGTTTTGTATTTAGGGTTGGTTTGTCTGATCCTGGGCTAATGGTCAGAGGAAACTTCCATGATGCTTTAGCTAACATATTCTGACTTACTTCCATTTGTAATGGTGTTGCCCCAGCCTGACCCCAAACACATTTCGTCTGCTTGGGGACAGCGGGTGGGCAGGGCCACAGTCTGGACATAGCTGTTGAGTTCAAGTTTGCATTTTATTATACCTACACAGCAGCTGTCATAACAACCTGAAATCCATGAGCAAAAAATTTTAATATAGATGGTTTATTTAAAAAAAACATTTATCCACTTAATCAAAGCGTGAAAAACTTAAGGCAGTCTAGTGGTAAGTGTATTGGGCCAGTAACCGAAAAGTCGCTGGTGTGATTCACAGAACCAACAATGGAAGAATGTCTTTGTGCACTTACAGAAGCAAATAAGGTGCTTTGTGTAAGTCTTTCTGAAAAAGCTAATTAACTATAAAAAATTACTTGTGCACTACATGTTTCATAAATCACCTGTTGAGAGTAGCAGGCTCGCTCAGCTTGATCAGCATGATATCGTTGTCCAGGTTGTAGCTGTTGTAGTTGGGGTGTCTGATTATCTTGGCGGAGTTGATCCACTGCTCAGTACCCTCATTCTGCTCGATGTTGTGCTCGCCCAGACGAACCTGGATGGAACTAAGGAACAGAAGAACATTTTAAGAAGTTCTTCATTTTATAGTAAATGAGAAGTAACATACATAGTAAAGACCACCAGAACAAATCATTTTCCTATGCAAAAAAATTAATAATAAAATCCCTTTCTTAAGAAACATAATATATTAACGTGTATTGCCATATATTATGTTTCAGTCAAACACCTGACCTACGTTTTTTTAAATAAGTAATAATCTATTACATGGGTGATTTTCCTAACCATGTGATCGTCTTACCAGGAAATACTGTGGCTTCTACTAACTGTGTCCTAAACTCTTAGTCCTTCATCAAATAGGCTTGCTTAATAAAGGCTTGTCAGCACTTACGACTGGTAGCAGTGGGATGCGGACACCACCCACAGGCTGGAGATCAGGGAGCCGCCACAGAAATGGTAGCCAATGTTCAGGGACACCTGGTAGGGCACAGAGTGGGAAGGACACTCAAACCCTCCAACAATCTTCTCATCGCTCTCCTCCACCAAGGCAGCGACTGAGAAAAATAATAGTTAAATTACACTGTTTAGTATATAATAAGAAATGTAAGATAATTGATCCATTCATCAATAAAGAAAGAATTTCAAAAGTTTGTTTACAAGGACTGGCTCACTGTACTGAACATCATTCAGCTTTCCTTAATAATGTTTTTTCTTACATGCTGCTCCGACCAAAGACAAAATAATCAGGGCCTTCATGTCTGTTTATCCGGATGGCTACACACAACTAAAAGCAGGAAAAGCCTCTTTATATACTTCAACCTTCCTTACCTTTTCTATACTTATACTTGGTCTGTTAAAACCAGTTCAGCCTGGGAATAGGGCATATGGCTACAAAATAAACAGTGAAACACGGGTCCCTGTGGTATTGGCCCAATGTCACATGTAATCGAAAAAAGATATTTCAGTATTTGGGATTTTACCAATACACCCTTTGTAGCCTTTTTGACTAAAACATGGATATTCTCATATGTATACTGTACCAGGATTCATTAATAATAGTGGATGCGCCTTTGCTGATATAACCGGGGGCAGCAAGCCAAATTATTACAACTTGGATAATCTCCTCGGTTCTGTCCTCATTATATTTGTTACGCATTTCTGAGTAGCTTTGGGAAATGTTGGGGAAAGTATTGTGTAATAATATGTTATTGTCCAAGACTAAAGGGTTAAAATAGGTCTGGTCATCTTTCAGAGCATGCAATGCTTTTTTGACGCCAAAGCATGCAGACAAGAAAGTCTGGGAGAAACACAGAATTAGGCCCTTCTTTCTCAAACTTAAGAAAAAAACAATTCCCTTTGATGAAACTCCTTTCAATAAGACTTCTTTTCAACATCAAAATCCTTTGCTGGTTGGGCAGAAAGTAATTTTAGAACGAGCGGGTGATGACATTGCATTCTACAGATCAGTGACAAAAAGAAAAAACCTAACATAAAGTGTCCCAGTAAAGTGTTGGGCCACCACAAGCAGTCAGAACAGCTTCAATGTGCCTTGGCATAGATTTTGTGAGTCTCTGGAAGACTACTGGAGGATTGGAACATCATTCTCGTTTTCACTCTTCGAATTGGCAACAAGTTCATTACTAAGGCAAATGTTGTTACAAAAAGTAAGGTATGTTACAGTAACTAATGTAACTAAGTTAATTAGATATAATTACACATTTTGTGACATGTTTTATTTCAACTATGTACAACTGTAGCTAGCTGGCTATGCACAGTAAAGTTCTTTCCGTGGTCATGTGTCTCAGTAACTATTCAGAATATTACATGCACTCTGTTAATGAACTCTTATGCCATCTTTCAGATGAATCGGCCACAGCCCAGACCCAGCAATGTTTCTCAAGCACTTAAATGTCCAGTGTTGTTAATGGCGTGTTAAATCCTTATTATGTTTTTTAATATGCTGAGCCAACCTTTGATATGCTAGTTGATGTAACTAAATAATAAGGTTACGCAAATTTCTCAGCATTTCTCAGAAATGTTGCATTACTTTACCAAGTTTGCATTAGTAATGTGCAAATAGCAAAAACTTAATAGCCCAATTTTGTTTGGTTGTATTGTACTTGATGACTGTATTGTACAGTCATCAAGCAACTGTCGCTGACAGATTGGGGAGCCATTTTCTGGAAAAAGTTACAGTAATTGCATTTGCTTGAGTGATTTCATTTGACCTAGCATAAATTAGTGATGTGCAAGAAAACAGAGTAAGTTAATGACAACTTATGTTAATCTAAAATTAGTATTAGTTTGAGCCTTAGTATAACTGTTCAGGGCCCGGTTTCCCAAAGCACTAAGATGATCATAAGGTCCCATACGGAAAATAAATGTATTTTAAATATATTTTTGAATACATTTGGAAAATATATTTCCGAACACATTTGGAAAATATATTCCTGAATACATTTGGTAAAAATATATCGAAACGTTTGAAATTGGCCACTTAAATATATTTATAAAAAATTTATTTAATATATTTTTAAAATGCATGTCTAAATATACTGTAGCATTGGCCAGGCTGTTTCAAATCTGCAACCTTATGTTCCACAGTCAGGCACACCAACCACTTCTCCAAACTGGATTATTTCATTTGGAGGGGCAAGTAGTGGTCTTACCAAGTTTGTATACTACGTTAGAATATATTTGTGACCATAAGGTGAAATGTATTTTGGTAATGTATATCTATAAAAAGTGTTTCAACACCTAAATGTGATAATCAATATGTCGGTAACTACATTTCATCTTTTCACTTTCACAGGATCTGAAAAATGCATTTTAATATGGGCTTCAAAATACATTTTGTAATGTATTTTCTATACAAAATACATATTGTAATGAGAGCATTTTTGACTGTGAAATACATTTGGACAAAACTGAAATGTATTTATACATTTTCAAATACATTTTGGAATAAAAGCTGAAATACATTTTGATAGCTGAAATGTATTTTGAATAAAGTTAAATGTATTTATACATTTTTAAATACATTTCAGAGTAAAAGGTGAAATGTATTTTGAATAAAGATAAATGTGTGTATACATTTTTAAATACATTTCAGAATAAAAGGTGAAATACATTTTGATACCTGAAATGTATTTTGAATTAAGTTAAATGTATTCAACATATATTCATCATATATTCTACATACATTTTGCATTTCAAAATTATATTTATTTTCCATATGGGGACTTTCTCATCAAGTGAAAAGACGAGAGAATCGTGGAAACCCCAACTCTTTTACTGCCCAAGGGGTTTGATAAAGCCTATATTATTACACCCAAAAGCATGCACAAATGCGTACCTTTGAAAATCCACCAGAAACAGTCGCAATATAGCCATAAACAGTTTTAGTTAAGGCTTACTACAATGTAGCTACTGAATGTTGTATGTAGCCAGCTAAATTTGTCTATCCTGACCCAAAAAGCATGCACGGATGCGTACTTTGAAAATCCCCAAGAAATTGTCGCAATACTGTATAACCATAAACAGATTTTTAGGCTTACTATAACGTAACTACTGAATGTAGTAGCCAGCTAGGTTTTTGTCTATCCTGACCCAAAAAGCATGCACAGATGCGTACTTCGAAAATCTACCAGAAAGAGTCGCAATATAACCGTAAACAGTTTTATTTTAGGATTACTATACTGTAGACACTGAAGGTTATAGCAAGCAAAGTTTTTGTCTATCCGGAACAAATCTAAATGCATATTTTGTTTTGACTGTGAGGAGATTCGATCTCCGAACCTACAGCTTGCAGGTACGCTTCTCTAACCACTACACTATTTAACAAGGTAAGTCAGTCACTCACTCAGTCAGTCACTCACTCACTCAGTCAGTCAGTAAGAGACATTTGCTCTTCTAGGCTGGCTCCTCTTACGCGGTCCGGCAAAAATGTAAGTGATAAGGGAGTGATGTTATAATCTTTGGGATCGCTGTCATGTGCCCACTTTAAAAATTATAATTGCATAATTATGTGATCTTTTCATATTAAATGGATTTTTTGATTGTTTCTTATCTCATGGACATCACCTTTACCAACCACCAGACATGGTAATACTACTGTAATATAGTAATACTATAGCTAGTAAATGGTGCAGTACTTCTGCACTATGACCTCAGTATGTGCCCAGGCTTGTTAGGGCTGTTTAGTTACCTATGATTTATTATACTCTTGTCTGTTAAAGATTTTGATGGACGTAAATTAACTGCTTAGTAATACTTCCACGATGCTGAAGCGAAGTGTACGGGTAACTGTTATCTTAGAACCTCTGAGAGCATCTCAAGCAACTCTCTGCTGTCCAGGATGAATGACAATAATGTGTCAACTCCCAGAACCGCCACTGCTTCACAGACATACCAAACATGGTAAAGTTACTATAAACGAAGCACAAAACTAAACACTACCTGGATTACAGTGGGTTCAGCTTGTGTTTAAAACTGTTGTAGAATTATTTTTTTTCTGTCCAAGAGCTACAAAGGATACATCAGTGAGTACGTAACTCATCTCAGAATATGCCTACATTGTTTATTTGTTATAACAAGAGAACAGTCTAATCGCCTAAGGATGGAGTCATTGTTTCAGCTGGAAACAAAAAAAGTAAGAACAGCACAGCTTAAGGGATATTTGACTTAAACAATTACATTTCTACACCTAAAACTTTGGCTATTGTTAAGGCATGTCCACATGGCAGACAATTTGATGCGTAGCTGAAAACCTTATTCCCAAATTAATGTTGAAGATAAGAAATTGAATGTTTATTTTCATTGTGTGTGTGTGTGTGTGTGTGTGTAGATACTGCATTAATTTAAAGTGGATAAGTGCATATCGCTGGAACTACATGACCAATGACAGACTACTTTTGGACTGTGTACTGTATATAGTTTTTATCTGTGTGCTAAATACGTTACTTGCAGTATTTGTAAACATCTGTGACTGCACACATACACCAATGATGTCTTTACTCTGCACATATGAACAAACAGTAACTTCTTTAAGTATTATTTGTATATGCTTGTATCCTATGTTGCATCATTGTACTCTCTCTACATTCCAATTTTTCAAGTGTCCAATTACATTCAAAAACATGATTGTAATCCCATGCTTTTATACCTATGCAAGAAAGTGAATTAGTGTGCATTTCATGAAAAAGGTAGAATTGGGACATGGGATTGGTATATTCATTGATGTTTGTGTTTTTTCCACAATGTAGGTTATTCTCAAATGATGATCTGATGACCAGATTTAATATGAAAGGAGGGGGCTAGTGCACCAAGAGGGGACTCCAGAAATCCATCATATATGCCATTTTGAACGTTAACCAATATAATACATTAAAACTACCATGTGCTCACTAACGCTGATTAAACTTATATTACACTTATGTTGTACTTGTATTAATTTTTAACAAGTATGTTGTACTTTAGTGCACTGAATTGTCCTTAAATACTATTTAAATTGTAACAATTATACTAAAGTGTGTTTAATAAACCAATTTATTTCATATTTTAGTTTACTATAATAAAGGTTTGGAAATTGCATTTTAGCACACTTGGAATATACTCAAGTTATTTTAAATAAATAATATTTTTCAAATGCATTAGGAGTATCTTTTAAATGTACTATTATTGTTTCCAATCATGTATTAAAAGTATACTAAAGTAAGAAATTAGTGGGTCCATTTTAGCACTTAGCATACTTATTAAATATTAATAAAATTTTGAAAGTATTTATTGTACTAAAGTACCATTTTAAAAATAATTGAAAGGGCATAAATGAAAGTTGACAAGATGTCATTGAAACAATGACTGTGAAATGTCGTCTTGTCAACAAACTTAAAATGACGTCTATACAACGACCTCAAATGACATCCTGTCAACTTTCATTTCAGCCCCTGAAATCAATGTGGAAATAACGTCCCACAGACGTCTTTTCAACGTCAAATTGTTTACTGGGTAGACTTCGGGATGTTTTGTCTTTCTAATTAACTGTAATGCATTGGCAAATATGTCAATGGTTTTCATTTCAATTTTGCATTGACTGTAATGAATTGAAAAAACGTCATCATGTTTGAGGTTTTTGTATATCATCAGTTTGAAGATTGTTTCCTGTCATTTACTGTAATGCATTGGCAAAAACATCATACCTAGTGACTTTTTTACTGATTAACTGCAATACATTATGGCATTTAATTGTCATAATGGTAGATTTTTTTTTCCTGTCATTGACTACAATGCATTTACAAAAACATCTTGATTAACATTTTTCTTTCTCATTTACTTTAATGAATTCAAAAAATGTTTGACTTATCTTTCTCATTAACTGTAATACAGTCACAAAAATGTCATGTTTGACTTTTTTTTAATGTAATACATTGATAAAATGTTATACATTTGTGCCACATTTCCACTGGTGCTTTACCCCGGTACCAGGGCTATACCCGTGATTTAAGCTAATGTTGACTCTAGACATTCCTGTTTCTACTATACGTTTAGTACCAATTACTTCAGGAGGGGCTCAGATGGGGAGGGAAAAGTTAACTATCAACGTGATTTGGCTTTCCGGTTACAAAAAATAAAAGACAATTTTTCTAGTAGTAAAATAAAAATAACAATAACGCCATGCTCAGTTTGTTTATAATACGGAGTCTCACTGCTCCGTACTTCTACTGAGTCAATGGCATAGTGCCACCTTTGGTTGTTCCAACTCTTTCCGTTGTCTTTGCTTCCCTGTACTGTTGCTTTTTTGCTGGACTGTGTAAGCGGAGCCGGTCTAGCAGACCGACCGACCGGGTTAAATAGCGTAGTGGTTAGAGAAGCGGACCTGCAACGTATAGGTTCCACGATCGAATCTCACAGTCAAAACAAAGTATGCATTTAGATTTGTTCCAGATAGACAAAATCTTCACTGGCTATAACCTTCAGAATCTGCATTGTAATAAGCCTAAAATAAAACTGTTATATTGCGACTGTTTCTGGTAGATTTTCGAAGTACACATCCGTGCCTGCTTTTTGGGTCAGGATAGACAAAAACCTAGCTGGCTACTACATTCAGTAGCTACGTTACAGTAAGCCTAAACAAAATCTGTTTATGGTTATACAGTATTGCGACTATTTCTTGGGGATTTTCGAAGTACGCATCCGTGCATGCGTTTTGGGTCAGGATAGACAAAAATTGAGCTAGCTACATGCAACATTCAGTAGCTACGTTATAGTAAGCCTAAACTAAAACAGTTTACAGTTATATTGCGACTGTTTCTGGTGGATTTTCAAAGGTACGCATCTGTGCATGCTTTTGGGGGTAATAATATAGGCTTTATCAAAACCACTTGGGCAGTAAAAGAGTTGGGGTTTCCACGATTCTCTCGTCTTTTCACTTGATGAGAAAGTCAGTTATCGTCACCTATATTTATTGTATCAATGTCGTTCAAGAAAAAAAAATTTGTGCCATGAAACTAAATAGCTTTGGCAGGGAAAATTTCATCTTCAGTCTCGCTAGCAAATGCTCAATTCTTATGGCTATTCCTAGGAAGTTAGTAGATACTAGTAAGCCTATTACTGGCTAATAATCTGTTAAAACGGCCAGTGGCAAAAGCCATAGTTCATAGAAGCTATTTGTGGTGGAGGTAAACGTAATAAGAAACGTAAGTCAGTTTAACACAATGCTGAATAGTGTCAAGCGACTAGTAAAATGTGTAGCGCCTTGGCGTAGTGGTTAAAGACAGTTCTACTTGCGTGGGAGACCTGAGTTTGAATCCAGAGAGGATGGCGATATTTAATAATTATAATTGTGGGCCGCAATAAAACTGTTTACGGTTATAGTGCAACAATTTCTTGTGGATTTTTGAAGTACGCATCCGGGCATGCTTTTTGGGTCAGGATAGACAAAAACTTAGCTGGCTACAACATTCAGTAGCTACGTTATAGTAAGCCTCAACTAAAACTGTTTACGGTTATACAGTATTGCAACTATTTCTGGTGGATTCCACGATTCTCTCGTCTTTTCACTTGATGAAAATTCAGTTATCGTCACCTATATTGATAGATACTGTATCAATGTCATTGACGAATGGCTAATTAGCTGTTAAAACGGCAAGTGGCAAAAGAGGATTTGTTCAGGATAGACAAAAACTTCACTGGCTAAAACCTTCCGTAGCTATGTTATAAGCCTAAAATGATTATATTTTAGGCTTATAAAACGTTATAAGCCTAAAATTCAACTGGCAGCTTCATTAAATAATACTCGCAAAACACCAGCCTCAATGTCATCCGTGAAGAGCCGACTCCGGGATGGTGGCCTTCTAGGCAGAGTTCTTTCTCTATCCAGTGTCTGTTTTTTTGCCCATCTTAATCTTTTCGTTTTATAGGCCAGTCTGAGATAAGGCTTTTTCTTTGCAACTGTTTTCAGCGGTGCTAACATAATTGCAAAAGGGTTTTCTAATGATTAGTTAGCCTTTTAAAATGATAAACTTGGACTAGCAAAGACAACGTGCCATTGAAACACAGTGATGGCTGCTGATAACGGACCTCTGTACTGTATAGATATTCCATTGAAAATGGAAATATTCATTTTTTAACTATACGTGGAGGCAAAATAGACTTGCTTCCTTTTTCAAGAAGATTCATTAAAACTCCTGTTGATTCAAACTTGATTTAAAGTAAACAGATAACACTTCTCCTGGGGAACCCCAGACATCCCACAATTTTGTTGTAGCCTTGAACTAGCTCACCTGAATGAAGCAGATCCCTAGAAGTTTGAGAACCACCTCTTTCCTACCAGTTGCCTGTAGCCACTGCCGTTCTAAGTGCTCTACTGGTCTGCATCCTGGCTCATCTGCATTTAACTAGTTAAATAACTCACAACCAAACTCTGGTTTTGACTTTGTCAACATCTGCAGTAGTGTAGCAGTAACAGCCACGGAGGCACTATTACATTCAGTAAAATGTAATAATGCACTAACCACTGTTCTTAAGCCCAGTTCAGATACATGCTACAATACGCAACTGTCTCATCTTATGTAGGTATGAATGCTTGCATTTAAAATACCTGGCATAATTGCTTACGTTTCTGTCCCCAGTGCCGTTTGGACTGTAGCTGTGGACCCCTGAATGGATTTCACCCATGATCTTGTACTGGACCTCTTTAAGACAATCAAAGCACACCTAATCAGTGTTCAATACAGTTGCATTAAATGTTTAAAGGAACTCAGAAAGAACAAACCCCCTCACCAGTCTGTTTCCAAACCTCTCAACATCTTTATTAAGCAAAGAACATCATAAATAAAATAAAAAGTGCGTAGAAAAACTTTTAACAGGTTTAGAAATTTTTTATACAACTATGTACAGACAAAGGTTCTCTTTGTGCCATGGTAACAGAATCATATTCGTCACACGCAGTTACAGATTAACTTTATTCTAAATATATTGAAACAATCCTACGCAAGTAACACAAACTGCAATTATCCAGTACACGGGGTAAAACCCCCCACCAAAGGGCAACTAAAACTCCAAACATGGAAGATCATGTCTTTGTTGCATGCATAGCCAGCTCAGTGCCCTAAATGGAGTTGCACATTTGAGCCAACATGGCACAATTTGCAACCAAGGCTAGGCTACAATATCTACAACAGCACTTACACCACATGCCCAAAATTTTACTTTAATAGAAGCGGTTTTGCTGGTCAGTGCTTGAACACGTGAACTGAGCTCCTCAACCTCAAATAGATATTGTAGCAGGGCAAAACATGATCTTTTGTCGTGGTGAGCGACTGAGGTAGTACACCTGCAAAAGACAGGGGAGGAGTGGTTACAGTAAGGTGGGGGTGGGCAAAAAGAGAACATAAAGGAGTACAAACTAAACATAGGCTACAACCAGGTATTGTACTGTATAAGCTTTCATGCCCCTCTTTTCAATTAGTGGGTGTTCATTAGCAAATATAAAGCAAGTTAATATTTGACAACATTTATTTTCATTTATTTTTGAATATTAATTTGTTGCAATATACAAGGATACATGTACAAATTGGATTTTATAATGATAAAGCTGAAGAGTAGTAGTATCAAAGTGTTTTTTTTAATCTCTCACCCAAACCACATTATTACCCCTGTGTTAGCGTCCGGATAATCATGAACAAACCACCCAAAGAAATAATGAAAATACCTGGCAGACAAAAAACAATGTAATTCTATAGGGGTGCATCACAAGATTTCTGTTTCCACAGAACTAAAGAAGGAATAAAATTTTAAGTACAGATGAAGAAATGTTGAGGAAGAAGTTATCCTGTAGGGATGGTAATGAAATATTTGAAAGAAACCTTCAGGGTAGTTTTAATCAGCACCTTCATAAAAGCACAACAAACAGAACATCCTGAACACTCTCCCTGCTCAAAAGTCTCTGGGCTAGTCCTAAATGGCAGCCTAATTCCTATGGGTCCTGGTCCAAAGTAGTGCACTATCTAGGGAATAGGGTGTCTGTGAATTGGGAGGCATACTCTGGTCTCCGTAATATCAACATGGACAATTAAAATACAGCTACAATAAAATGGTGGTGGCTTGCGTCAAAGGTAAAAAAAAAACAACCTTCCAACAAACAAGCCCATCTTGTCTATTATGTACAGAAACACTTGAGCACATGGCCATGAAAATAAGGTGCTAAAATCTCTCCTCCCCTTGAGTGTGGCCTTATATCGTCATAACTATGATAACAAGAAATCCCTCTTTAAAACAGAGTAATCGGACTGCTGAGAAAAACTGTAATCAAGTACGTAACCAACCCTCTTTCTGGTGATAAGCAGCACAACAGTGAAATATCGAGCTTAATTTCCCAGCAGAGGCCATTGGCGACAGATTCATTAGTGGAAACCAAGCAAGAGAGACGCTCATGAGATGCTGCGAAGTTGCCAGTGTCCTAAAAATAAAAACTATGGTTGGAAAAATAATATTTATCCCATGCACCGGAAGCCATTTAATTGCAAACCACCGGCAGCACTTTATCGCAGGTGTATGCGATAAAGTTTGGTTTCAGTGACAAGAAAAGAGGCTTAAAAAGTTCTCCTGGGCAGAACCACGAAAAGTGCACCAATCTGTCTTTAAATTAAGCCGCTTCATAACAGACAATCTATAAATTAAAAATAACTTTTAGGTTAGATTGATCAGTACTTGTAGGCAACCCCCTGTCTTACGGCCATGTCAATGCATTTGCTGTTTAGTCCCGAGTCATTGTGTTGGTCATTTAGTTGAGGAATCGGCGGCAGCGCCTGGCGCCACAGTTGCAGTGCAGCTTGCTGTTGTCGTCCTCAATGGGGAACTTGTAATCATACGTGAGCTCCTCTCCACGGTAGATCTTGCGCAGGGCGAAGATGACAATGTGTTTGTGGCTGTCCACGAGGATGACACGTGAGTAGCAATTGGGCTCGCATGAGTGGTTTATAAAGCGTGCTGCATTTCCGTGCATGGTGGCGTCCACCACGTCAAAGTCATCGATGCGGAACATGTAACAGCCAATGCCCTGAAAAGGAGATAAGAAGACAGAATTATGAGATGAAAAAATATTATATACTTAAACACCAATATGTGTACACTAAATACACAATGAGGAACATGAACACTAAAAGCAATGAATGTACAAAGGGTTCTAATTCAAATGCCATAAGTATTTCATTTTGAATTACATTAGAAGCCTTGCTTTATTTTTTTTTTAATGGAAACTGGTGTATTTTCTACAGCACAGAGTAATTCCAACTGCTTTACACTAAATCATGAGAGTGCAATCATTTTAAATTGTGTTAGTTATAAAAATATTAAATGTAAAATGAATGTATGGCAAAAGTTACATGCGTAATTATAAAATTGTTCATGCTTTTATTCTAAATGCACATTCCACTTAGCTTAGGTAACTACAGACTCGCAGATACAAGAGGAAGAATTGTATTCACCTAGTGCCATTTAACAACATTAATAACTTGGTATAGTAACCTTTACTGCAACTCTATTTACAGAAGTCTATGGTTAGTTAGGGTTAGGGTAACCCTTAGGTTTGGGATGGAGTAGTGTTGCCACTATACCAACATTTTGACTTTGATACCAATACCAGGTTTAGTATTTATATACTTGATGTCAAAACGATACTCAAAAATGCAAACAATACTCAATATCCAAAATTTGATTTGGGGCCCCCTCTCAGTTGAAAGATATACACTAAAGTGAGGGAAAAAAATTTGATCCCCTGCTGATTTTGTACGTTTGCCCAATGACAAATAAATGATCAGTCTATAATTTTAATGGTGTGTTTATTTGAACAGTGAGAGACAGAATAACAACAAAAAATACAGAAAAACGCATGTCAAAAATGTTATAAATTGATTTGCATTTTAATGAGTGAAATAAGTATTTGATCCCCTCTCAATCAGAAAGATTTCTGGCTCCCAGGTGTCTTTTATACAGGTAACGAGCTGAGATTAGGAGCACACTCTTAAAGGGAGTGCTCCTAATCTCAGCTTGTTACCTGTATAAAAGGCACCTGTCCACAGAAGCAATCAATCAATCAGATTCCAAACTCTCCACCATGGCCAAGACCAAAGAGCTGTCCAAGGATGTCAGGGACAAGATTGTAGACCTACACAAGGCTGGAATGGTCTACAAGACCATTGCCAAGCAGCTTGGTGAGAAGGTGACAACAGTTGGTGTGATTATTCGCAAATGGAAGAAACACAAAAGATCTGTCAATCTCCCTCGTTCTGGGGCTCCATGCAAGATCTCACCTCGTGGAGTTGCAATGATCATGAGAACGGTGAGGAATCAGCCCAGAACTACACGGGAGGATCTTGTCAATGATCTCAAGGCAGCTGGGACCAAAGTCACCAAAAAAACAATTGGTAACACACTACGCTGTGAAGGACTGAAATCCTGAAGGACTGGAGGAGGAGGAATGCTGCCTATGACACCAAGAACACCATCCCCATCGTCAAACATGGAGGTGGAAACATTATGCTTTGGAGGTGTTTTTCTGCTAAGGGGACAGGACAACTTCACCGCATCAAAGGGACAATGGACGGGGCCATGTACCGTCAAATCTTGGATGAGAACCTCCTTCCCTCAGCCAGGGCATTGAAAATGGGTCGTGGATGGGTATTCCAGCATGACAATGACCCAAAACACACAAAAGGAGTGGCTCAAAGAAGAAGCACATTAAGGTCCTGGAGTGGCCTAGCCAGTCTCCAGTTGCCAAACGTCAGCCTCGAAACCTTAATGATTTGGAGAAGATCTGCAAAGAGGAGTGGGACAAAATCCCTACTGAGATGTGTGCAAACCTGGTGGCCAACTACAAGAAACGTCTGACCTCTGTGATTAGCCAACAAGTGTTTTGCCACCAAGTACTAAGTCATGTTTTGCAGAGGGGTCGAATACTTATTTCACATTTTTTTGTTGTTATTCTGTCTCTCACTGTTCAAATAAACCTACCATTAAAATTATAAACTGATCATTTCTTTGTCAGTGGGCAAATGTGCAAAATCAGCAGGGGATCAAATACTTTTTTCCCTCACTGATATACACTATATACTGTTCAAAAGTTTGGGGACACTTAGAAATGTCCTTGTTTTTGAAAGAAAACCCAATTGCATTATCCATTAAAATGACATAAAATTGATCAGAAATATAGTGTAGACACTTTTAATGTGGTAAATGACTACTGTAGCTGGAAACAGCTCATTTTTAATGGAATATCTACATAGGGGTACAGAGGCCCATTATCAGCAAAAATCTGTCCTGTGTTCCAACGGCACATTGTGTTTGCTAATCCAAGTCTATAATTTTAAAAGGCTATGTTATCATTAGAAAACCCTTTTGCAATAATGTTAGCACAGCCGAAAATTGTTGTGCTGATTAAAGCAGCAATAAAACTGGCCTTCTATAGACTAGTTGAGCATCTAGCAATTGTGGGTTAGATTACAGGCTCAAAATGTCCAGAAACAAAGAACTTTATTCTGAAATTCGTCAGACTATTCTTGTTCTGAGAAATGAAGGCTATTCCATGCGAGAAACTGCCAAGAACCTGAAGATCTCGTACAACGTTGTGGTCTACTCCCTCCACAGAACAGCACAAACTGGCTCTAACCAGAGTAGAAAGAGGAGTGGGAGGCCCCGGTGCACAACTGAGCAAGATGACAAATACATCAGAGTGTTAAGTTTGAGAAACCGACGCCTCACAGATCCTCAACTGGCTGCTTCTTTAAATAGTACCCGCAAAACACCAGTCTCAATGTCAACAGTAAACAGGCAAGTCCAGGATGCTGGCATTCTATGCAGAGCTATAAAGAAAAAGCCAAATCTCAGACTGGCCAATAAAAAGAAAAGATTAAGATGGGCAAAAGAACAGACACTGGATAGAGGAAGATTGGGGAAAAGGCCAGCATCCCAGAGTCGCTTCTTCACTGTTGATGTTGAGACAGGTGTTTTGCGGGTACTATTTAATTGTTATTTGAATGGACAAAAATGTCCTTCTTTCGAAAACAAGGACATTTATTTCTAAGTGACTCCAAACTTATGAACGCTAGTGTATATTGTCGATGAAATGGTAAACATTAGGCCTATATCACTTTCATTTACAATGTGGTAACTAAACATTGGTCTACACTTGACTAATCTCACTAAACCCGTAAGTAAAGATTTGTGTAATTGGCAAAAGCCTTAAGATCTGGGTACACATTTGTTAACTAAAGATCACAACCAGTAGGAAGAGCTCTACCCCCTCTATAGAAATTAGAAAATTGTTGTCAGAGTACCGTCCCCTTTTGAAAATCAAAAAGTGCTAACATCTACAAAATCATGAATATCAGTACCAAAAACAATGGTGGTTTATATCTCATACTTATGTTTTTGAGAGATCTACAGTACTATTTCTGTTCATGTGGTCTGTCAAGGAGAGATGGCAACTTAATTTAATTTCACTGCTCTATCAATCGCAATATATTTAGTCTGAAACTACAATGCCAGAAGTCAAAACTTTGAAGACTTCTGAAAACTTTTAGAATGGGTTTGCAGTCCAGTGCAGACTGGAAACCAGGCATTACCAACACTGCCCAACAGGCTTGATTCAGAGCAATTAAAGTATATAATGTGCCCTTCCAAACCTCTGGATAGCAAGTTAGCAGTTTTCCACCGTAAAAATCCAAACCAGTGTCTGCATACTAATGATCACCTGGCTACATCTGTTGACCCACCTTGCTGTCGTAGTATTTCTCTCGCTTGTCTGTGAGAACAGACCGGATGACATTGCCTGCATACTCGATGACCATCTCCCCTGCCTCAATGTTCCTCTTGCAGAACAGACCCCGGCCGTGAATTTCTGACCTAAGATAAATAAAACAGTAAAAGAAGTGACAATTAAGTATTTTATGTTGGTGGGGTAGTAGACTAGCAATAATCATACATTTGAAGACCTATTTCTTTATTTTCTTAGTACCTGTAAACCCCTACTGCTTCCTTGGAGGTCTTCTCCAGGTGTCTGAAGCGCATGGCCATAGGAAGCTCTGTACTGGTGGCTCGTCTATTGGAGGGGAAGGTAAACATGGAGGATAGCGTAGGTTGCAACTGATTTCAGTCAGATAACTACTGATGATGCTACGACACAACCGCATTGAAAGGCTAGGCACTTTTCTGTATTTATCAGGGATGCAACGATGCACGGTATGTTATCGAACTATTTGGTACGCCCCCTACGGCTTAATATGCACACGTGAACCGCGTAGTTACGATTTGCCAGTTAATTTTCATATAATTTCCAAAACATGCTTATTGCGTGGCAGAATACACGCACGTTGTAGATTCAAATCCACAGAAACAGACGCACAGCTTGTGAACAGGTAAGGCAGGCAACTGCTTGGGGCCCCAGGCCGTTAGGAACCTCCTGAGGGATGACAAACTTTACAGCAATGTCTCAAAACGTGGCAATCGCAGGGGCCGCAACCCCACTCCCCCTTAAACAACCAATGGACGATTTGCAATGACATCTCAGTAGGAAACCCCCCTAAAGGCGCCCCATTAATGCAGGGGAAACTAAAAACAAATAATGTCTCAGCCCCAACGTGCCAATGGCAAGTGCAGACAGAGAGAAGCAAATTTGAAGAGGCACCGCCGTCTTCCAAATTCACTGTGTGGGAACATTTTGTTCCCACATAGCATTCAATACGATGATGAGAGTAAAAAGACCTTAAACAAAGTACACTCTGCAAGCATTGCTTTGCCACTGTCGGCAATTCGAGTGGAAACACTTCTAACAAGATGACGTCATTCATACCGACACTACCGTTACCCACAAACCGTGATATGTACCAAACCAAGCCCACTGTACCGTTGCAACCCTAATATTTATAGAAAAATACAAAATATTTATCTTATCCTGTCCAATGCCTGGTGCATCTTTCTTATGTGAAGAGCATTCGTTCTACCATCAAATTGCAAGAAAAAAAAAAGAGTTGTGTTACTGATGAATGGTTCTGCGATTTTGCCTGTAGCCTACATGACTATACCTATGCTTCTCTCTCGTTTGTTCTATGCTATAAGAAAGTCGGTACTGTGACGCACCGCACCACTTGGAATCAATACGATTTGGCAGGCTATGGCATTTGTTGAATTTCTAAACACTTGGTGGAAGTTCTTATGGAACTAAAAATAAAAAGTCTGCACAGCTAAAAACTAGTAGGCTAGTTATTTAGGTATGAATCTGAATAGATTTTGAGGTTAGAAATTTTGTGGTTGTCAATGAGTTCACTTGACTGCATATTTCCGTGATGCCCGTTATCAACAACTTACATGTTTAGGGCACATTGTTATGACAATCTCTTTTGTGGCATCGGCTCATTACATAGACACCATGCTGTATTTTTAGCTAGTATTGGACAACTTTCAGATACTAGTGTCGGATCGGTGCCATTTGGAGTAAAAACAAAAATACTGACCAATTTCATATTACATGTCTGGTCTGTTGCGAAAGTCGAATTACCTGGTTACTTGTGTAAAACAATTTCCATACTGTACATGACATTTAAAAATAATTTTACCTGCATAGATTTCTATAGGAATGGGTGGTAAGCTAGCTGAAAAGGAATATTTACTAGCAAAAAATACTGTTGTTTCCACTGCATTTATATATTGGACTTCAGACAATTTAGTCCTCCAACATCTAGAAACGGCTGATAATAGGGGTTGACCAAGGTTACCGGGTCAAACCTTAGTAAACTATTGTTTTAAGATATTTTCAGGCATTTGTGTTTAATTGATAGAGTGGTAAAAGATAGATGCGAATTTCTTTGCTGAACCGCATGTGTTGAATTCTAAGTCAAGCTGCAGATGTACACTGGAGGCCACATTTTAACGCCTTTAACATACATCGACCTAAAATGTAACCAAGCAACTGGGTTTCTAGGTTAACCAATATAACTCGTGGGTTAGGTTTCTCAAAACCAAGTGAAATTGCTAAACCTCCACATGCCATTTATAAATGAACATTTGTTTGTTAAATGAAAGCAAAAAAAATGGAATAAGTGAACATGTGATTCAAGTAAATGGTTTTAAAAAGTTGTCTAACCGGGTGGATTTCAGTGGGACATCATCATCTTCCTCATCACATGGAGTTGACATAATGTCTGGCAGCTGTCTGTGTTGAGACGCTAGGAAGTTGAACATGTCAAAGGTTGACTTCCTGTGAGGGAACAAAGACATTGTGGAGGTAGTCACTTCCCAGTTGCAGGAGATACTGGAACCAGACTGAAACTTAGAAATTATTAAAAATCTTTATAACATTCTTACAGATCTACATTCCAATAAGGGACAAAGTTATACTGGTGATATGGCGAAACATGCAAACATGTTAGTTCTTACCGCGTGTAGACCTCTGCGCGGGCACAGCCGCTAGGGTTGATGGGCAACTCGTCATCGGCAGTGTCGTAGCGGTGGAAGCGGAAGCGGTGCTGCTTGCATCCGGCGGCACCTGGAAGCTGCTCCAGTAGGAAGATGACAGCGTCATGGAGAACGCCCAGGATCCGCGCACCGCTCACACCGCCCAGTGGCAATGACTTCAGGTGGAATCCTGCTCGGGCCTCCATGACGCCATCAATCACTGCTCGCCATGCCACTGAGGGAAAGATACAAAGAGAAAATGTTTAAAAAAAATACTTATCTACAAAGGGTCAGATGTTGGACACAGTTTGAGCCTAGTTTTCGATTCAAAAGACAGTTCAACAGAAATTCTCCATGTAGAATACAGCCCCGTTTCCAAAAAAGTTGGGACACTGCATAAAATGTAAATAAAAACAGAATGCAATGATGTGCAAAAAATTTAAGCCCTATATTCAGTAGAAAACAGTACAAAGACAACATATCAAATGTTGAAACTGAAACATTTTATTCGATCTTGAAAAATATATGCCCACTTTGAATTTGATGCCAGCAACACGTTTTAAAAAAGTTGGGACAGAGGCAACAAAAGACTGGAAAAGTTGTGTAACGCAAAAAAACGAAACCTGGTGGAATTTTACAAAGCTAATTACAGTTGTGCTCAAAAGTTTGCATATCCTGGGAGAATTGGTAAAACAGTTGTAAAGAAAACATGAGTGAGCAGGCAAAACATGTCTTTTATTTCTTATGGGATTCACATTCAACTGTAGGTCATAACAGAATGGCACAATCATAAAACAAAACATGGCAACAAAGAAAAAAAATGAACTGCCCCTGTTCAAAAGTCTGCATACCCTTAGTTCTTAATACTGTGTATTGCCCCCTTTTGGCATCAATGATAGCGTGAAGTCTTTGGTAATAGTTGTCTATGAGGCCCCGAATTCTTGCAGGTGGTATAGCTGCCCATTCGTCTCGGCAAAATTCCTCCAGGTCATGCAAAGTCTTTGGTCGTCTTGCATGAACCACACATTTGAGATTTCCCCAGAGTGTCTCGATGATATTAAGGTCAGGAGACTGTGATGGCCACTCCAGAACCTTCACCTTTTTCTGCTGTAACCACTGGCAGGCAGAGATGGAGCCTCGGTCTTGTGGTCCCGAGACCACATAGACGTCTTGGTCTCCAGGGTTTGGGTCTTGGTCTGTGTCTCGGTCTCCAGTGTTGCGGTCTTGGTCACCTCTGTATAACGAGACTGATTTTTCATATAGGCTAGCTTGTCCCTTTGCGCACCTGTAGTACAGTATTCGCACGTTTTCTATTATGCGTTGTTGAACTGCATGTGAACTAGCACCAAACAGGTCTGCAGCCGCCTGCAACCCTTGATGTCTGCAGGTAAATCATAGCTAGCTAGCTAATACACACCTCATTATCTTAAATGGCCATGATTTGTTCAGTTATACTTCTGACATAACTCATTACAGTACAGACTACTGTAATATTATATTCATATATATTACCAAGCTGAAGTCTTGGTTAGCTAGGCTTGGTAGCTACACTAGCTAATTTGGCCAACGTTAACATTGTGATGTGATGGACACAAAACTTTTCATTGTGGCCAGAAACTTTACAGTACATGAAAATGCCGTTTCCAGTTTTGAGAAATACCCACAGCCATTGATGTCAATACTACGGGTATCCAGAACAAACCTGACTGAGCAAAGTTAATGTTAGCTATCTAGTTAACTACCTAGCTAGTTAGCTAACGTGTTCGCTAGCTAGCTAAGCACAGCAGTCTGAAAATAAGCTATAACATGTATGGATGTGTCAATCACATAGCTTTTGTTTTTCTTATTTCAGTCTTTGTAAACTAATTTCAACCTAATAATTTCTGTTATAATCAGTAAAGTAATTTCATCTAGTAACGTATGTTTATTTCTATAAAACAATGCTATGCTGTGGCCTACAAAATAAATAATTTATTTCCTTATATTATTTTCTCATTGTTTTATGTTTGGGAAACATTGGACAGTCTAAGGTCTCAGTCTTGTTTTTTTGTGTTCAAAGTGGTCTTGGTCTTGTAATGGTCTTGACCCGCTGGGTCTTGGTCTTGGTCTCCAAGGTTTGGGTCATGGTCTTGGTCTGGGTCTCCAGGGTTGTGGTCTTGACTCCATCTCTGCTGGAGGGTCAACTTGGCCTTGTGCTTAGGGTCATTGTCGTGCTGGAGAGTCCAAGAGCGTCCAATGCGCAGCTTTCGTGCAGAAGAACGCAAATTGTCTGCCAGTATGTTCTGATAAAATGCTGCATTCATCTTGCTATCAATTTTCACAAGATTCCCCGTGCCTTTAGAGCTCACACATGTATTTTTCCAAAAACAATAACATTTCTCAGTTTCAACATTTGATATATTGTCTTTGTACCATTTTCAATTAAATATAGGGATAAATTATTTGTCACTGCATTCTGTTTCTATTTGCATTTTACACAGCGTCCCAACTTTTTTGGAAACTTGGTTGTACTTTTTAATGCAGGACTAGGATTTGATCTTTTTCCTAGAAACTGCCCCATAATGTTCTCATTTAAATGTTTCATTAAGTATCAGGGTTGTGGTCAATCAAGACAAGAAAAGGAACCAGGCAAGCCTAGTTAAGCCAGCCCACAATTAGAAGACATGAAGGTTGTTGCACTCACTGGATTCAAACCTGGGTATCTCATGTGAAAGGCTGTGTCTTTAACCACTACGCCACAAAGCTATACCACTACACCACAAAGCTATGTCAATCGTTTCATATTAAGTTTACTTCCACCACAAATAGCATCTTTGAACTGTATGGCTTTTGCAACTGGCTGTTTTAACAGCTTATAAGATAGTAATAGGCTTACTAGTATCTACTATCTTACTGCTTGGAATAGACATAGGAATTGAGCAATTTCTAGCGAGACTGAAGATGAACTTTACACAGCCAAAGATATTTCATTTCATGTCACAACGCTCTCATTCGTGAATGACACTGATACAATTACTATCAATATAGGTGACAATAACTGAGTTTTTCATCTAGTGAAACGACAACAGAATTATGGAAACCCCTCCTCTTTTACTGCCCAAGGGGTTGTGATCCAGCCTATATTACCCCAAAAAGCATGCACGGATGCGTACTTCAAAATTCCACCAGAAATAGTCACAATATAACCAAAACAGTTTTATTTTAGGCCTACTATAACATAACTTCTGAAGGTTGTGGCCAGCAAAGTTTTTGTCTATCCTGAACAAATCCTAATGCATAATTTGCTTTGACTGCGGCGAGGCTTGAACACTGGTCCCCTTGTGTGGGAGTCCGCATCTCTAAACACTATTTAACAAGGGGTAGTCAGTCAGTTAGTCAGTATGAGACATTCGCTCATCTTGGCCGGCTCCGTTTACGTGGTCCGGCAAAAATTCCAATTCCCTCTAATGGTTTTCAATTATGAAAATGTGAATTTAAATCTCACTTTCTATTGAGTTCAATTAAAATGGAATTGATCCAACTAAATTGAGTGTACAAGTTTACTTTTTTTATAACCTGGAGGTCTTCGTTACTTACCCTCTATGCTGTCTGCCTGGACATGGAAGCCATCGTCACTGGTGATCTCAAAGCAAAGCCGGGGCAGGTTACTTTGAGTGAACCCGGCTGTGTCCTGTTTAGGTGGCAACATGTCTTCGTCTGAGCTAAAACCTAAGGGGTTTGAAGTATTTTTTCACTAACAGAACGGTTAAGTCAAAAACATAAATAGATATCCATTTAGGAATTTAAGGCTTTATTAGACAGGAAGGTAAGGAAAGAAAGAGTTTTTGCTAAAAGAGCAGTGGGCGGATTCCGACCCACGCAAAGTAGCACATTTGTACCCGAGGCTGCAGCTTGTAAAGCTGGACCGTCCTTGGCAATAAGTCAAGCCACATTTGATTATCATAAATGAACAACATGAGGCTTAGGGTGGTGTAGTGGTCGGAACCGTTGCCTCCAGGGCACATATACTGCTGCACCATAACTGCTCTTCCAGCAAAAACTGACCTTTGTCTTTCATCACTTTCCGGACCAAAAAGGCATAAAGAATGCCTGAAAAAACAAAAAGAATCCCAGGAGTAAAAACAATTATTGCTGAATAGATATGATGCTGCCCACCTGAGTACGGGCCCCAGTCAGAGAGATCGCCATGACGGGCGCTGACCCAGACGTGGGTTTTCCCGTTGATGTTGCTGCTACTCTGAGAGCTGGAAGGTGGATATAGAGTGCTATGGGGCTGACGATCCACGGCACGTGCGGAGGGTGGTCTGAAAGACAGGACACAGAACAGGTTGACACTAGAACCACCAGGCCTTTCAGACCCCCAAAATCCGCCAGAGCCGAACGCCGTTTCACATCATCAGCATACACATTCTCCTCCGCAGCATCACCACCCAGCCAGAGCATCAGTTCATCTACTCGTTATCAAACTAAATAGAATAGTCCAAAAATAATGAATTACAGATTTGGTTTGTTTAAAATGGTTAATGAATTTGAAGAACACAACAACGTGTTTGTATTGAAGGTCTTATCATACGAAAAGAAAACCATTAATAAAAAGAACGATTATTTCTAAGAACACAGGCTATAGTATTTTAATCCATTTATTAGGCACTACAAAGGTACAAAATGAAAATTACACAGCCAATCTACAGGTGACATGAATTGTCTATAGGTGACATGAATAAGTAATCGAAAAACCGAGAGGAGTATTTAGAAAAAGACGAGGTCCATTTCTCCAAAAGAGTAGGCTATGCGAACGGCGTGTATTTGCCGGTCTCCACTGGGGTTCTAGTGGGGCAATCGAGTTGATTTCAATGCCAATGCATAGCTCTAGTCTATGAGGGGTGAATAGCGGCTGGGTACCGTTAGCGGCTGACTGGGTACCAAAGCTAAGTGGCGTGTGCTTTTGGCGGACTAAGTTGGAAAACGGGGTAAAAAAACAGGTAAATAGTCTCTAGATAGTTTTCCGTTTGTGAGTTTAGAATTCTGACAACGGAACAATGTAATACACGCCTATTTAGGAAAAGTCGTGGAAGGAGGAGGGTGTAGCATCCAAAATGGCAAAACAAACTCAAGCGCCCATTGAAGAAGGCATTTGGCAGTTCTAGTGTTAAATGGTCCACACCTTGAGTGCACTGGTGAGTAAATTTCAACCCCAAAACTTGGAGATAAGTAGGGCTGTAGCGATTATGACATTTTAGTTGACGAATAACTGTCGCACAAATAATTGCGATAAACAATTTAATTGTCTACATTGTAAATGTTATGCCACTATTATAGTGTAAGCCTAATAATACTGTAAAAATACACATGGTGGATCCGCAGATGATTCTTCAGATTTGTGGTGTTTGCGCTTTTGAGCGCCACATGTCTGGAGCAAATCCAGCAATTTGCTTCCTCCAAATTACTGGACTCACCTCTTTCAATTTGGCTTAAAATCAAAATGTGCCCACAACAGTGCAGTTGTGTTCGGCTTTGGAACTATCACTAAATCAATGTTGTTAATGATTGCTATTCACAAAATGCAACAACAAAGCAATGACAATAACATTTTGCTGCGCATCGTAGTGTTTCACCTCTCGCTCTGCTGCAAATATTATAGCCTAGTTATTTGAAACAGCCTTCCTTATGTAAGAAAAGGTGTTTCAACGTTTAATATGCAAAGGGACAACATACAAGCTCTGGAAAAAATTCAGAGACCACTCCTAATTTTTCTTAAATCTACATCTCTACATGCATGGCAGCCATTCCATTCCAGTGTCTGTTAAAATTCCAACACAGGCAGACCTCATTTTACTCAATGAGGTACTGATTAGGTGATTACCTGAACCAAATCTAATTTAACAAGGAAAAGTATAAAAACCACTGCTGTGGTCATCACTATCCTCTTGCAATAGGACCAGCTGGATGGCAAAAACAGTGCAAGTAGTACCTCAAAGGCAATTTGAATAAAAAAAAATAACTATTCAGCATGACAAGAGTTGAAAAGAAAAGCTTTGAGTGAGGAAAAGAAGGGTTCAATTCTGGCTTTATTGGCAGAGGGATACAGTGAACGTCAGGTTGCTTCCATCCCGAAAATTCATAAGCGGTTCATAAGAACAAGGTCAAGCAACAGACATTGAGGACAACAAAGCTACAGACTGGCAGAGGGCGAAAACGACTGTCCACTGACCGAGATGACCGTCAACTCATTCGTATGTCACTCAACAACCGTAGGATGACATCAAGTGACCTACAAAAAGAATAGCAAACAGCAGTTTGGATGAAGTGCATGGCGAGGACGGTTTGAAACAGGCTACTTGGGGCAGGGCTGAGGTTGTGTAAAGCTAGAAAAAAGCCCTTCATCAATGAGAAGCAAAGAAGAGCCAGGCTGAAGTTTGCAAAAGACCATAAGAATTGGACCGTAGAGGAATGGAGTAAGGTCATCTTCTCTGAAGAGTCAAATATTCAGCTTTGCCCAACACCTGGTGGTCTAATGGTTAGACGGAGACCTGGAGAGGCCTACAAGCCACAGTGTCTCGTACCCACTGTGAAATTTGGTGGAGGATCGGTAATGATCTGGGGATGCTTCAGCAAGGCTGGAATCAGGCAGATTTGTCTTTGTGACTGACGCATGAATCAAGCCAAGTACAAGGTTATCCTGGAAGAACACCTGCTTCCTTCTGCTCTGACAATGTTCCCCAACTCTGAGAATTGGTTTTTCCAGCAGGACAATGCTCCATGCCACACAGTCAGGTCATTCAAGGTGTGGATGGAGGACCACCAGATCAAGACCCTGTCATGGCCAGCCCAAATCTCCAGACCTGAAACCCATTGAAAACCTCTGGAATTTGATCAAGAGGAAGATGGATGGTCACAAGCCATCAAACAAAGCCGAGCTACTTGAATTTTTGTGCCAGGAGTGGCATAAAGTCACCCAACAGCAATGTGACAGACTGGTGGAGAGAATGCCAAGACATATGAAAGCTGTGATTAAAAATCAGGGTTATTCCACCAAATATTGATTTCTGAACTCTTCCTAAATTAAAACATTAGTATTTTGTTGTTGAAAAATGAATATGAATTATTTTGTTTGCATTATTTGAGGTCTGAAAACAATGCATCTTTTTTGGATATTTTGACCAGTTGCTATTCTGCAGATAAATACTCTAAATGACAATATTTTTATTTGGAATTTGGGAGTAATGTTGTCAGTAGTTATTATAATAAAACAAAACTGTTCATTTTACTCAAACACATACCTATGAATTGTAAAACCAGAGCAACTGATAATTTTGCAGTGGTTGCTTAATTTTTTCCAGAGCTGTATATTTCTATCCATACATTTTAATATGCATTATCTGATTTGGAAATATGATTGGAAATGACAAAAAATGTGTACAAATATTTTACACACGCTTGAGTATTTTTTTCTTTTGTCGATCAGAGTTGATGCAACAGATAAGCCACTGAAACACGTTTGTCTATTAAATAATAATGTTGCAAAATTACATTACTGTGCATAGCAAAAGAATTCTAAGCTAGGTTTAAACATACGGAAATTAAGAAGGAAATTAGTTTCAGTAAATGAACTGTGCCTATAACTTTGCGCAGCGCTGTCAAATGCTCTTCTGCTCCCACGCACGAGACTTCCTAACTGATAGAAACTGACATAATTTGCATGGTTTTTGTTGAGACGTTTCTAACATTGCCCTAAAAAACCCTTATTCAGATTGGAAATATGATTTTGGAATCAAAATACTGAGCAAAAAGAATGTTCCAAGAACATTGTCTGTAAAATAATTGCAATCTGGCTCAAATAATCACGATCAGGCAATTATGTAATAATTGCGACAGCCCTAGTGATAAGTTAAGACATATTCCACAAAAGAAAATGTAATGGCAGTTGATGGTCAAAGCGATTCAATTTCAAACATTACAAATGCCACCAATATACAGCTCCGGAAAAAATTAAGAGACCACTGCACCTTTTTCTTTCCTTTCCAAAAAAGTTGAAAAGGAAAGTTTTGAGTGAGGAACAGAAGCGTTCAATTTGCAGTGGTCTCTTTAACCCGTCTGTTCCTCACTCAAAACCTTCCTTTTCGACATTTTTGGAAAGGAAAGAAAAAGGTGCAGTGGTCACTTAATTTTTTCCGGAGCTGTATTTTAAAATACCGTTGTTGCTTTTTATTGGGAAAATGTAATTAAAAATAAAACCAATCTTTCACTGGCTATTTATAGTGCGCATCTGACTAAGGTCATGTTTGATAAAGAACTAACCTGATCTTTTCAGGTTCTGGAGGTGGTAAAACGTTGTGCTCAACCTTTTCCTGGTCAAGGTCCAGCACATCTTTTGTTGTCGGGGCTTTTATTCGAACGCCACTATTTCTGTTAGAGGAAAACAACTGACTCTTACTCTGCAACATCGTCCAATTTTGCTTGACAAACGTGTGGTGCAGTCAGGATTAGAACATTTCGAATGATAAATTGTTACATGTGATAATTTGACTTGCCTGCTGCCATCTAAGTCATCCATGTCAATAGAGGGTGACTGCGGAAGAAAATCGGTCTTGCATTTCTTCCTTCCGGGACGCTCGGCGACCGAGGACACCCTCTTGACTCGGACCTGGGACTGGGAGCGTGGGTTGGGGATAGTCGCCTGCTTATGCCGGAAGTACTCACCAGGAGTGGTTGACATGGTCACAGGGGACTCGAGTTTGTTGAGAAAGGAGGGGACCTGGAACTGGGACGGACTCAGCTGGGACTGGCCTGTCCTGAGAATGTTGGGCCGTATCCGTGACGGCTCGCGATGGGAAGCCATGGCTCGGTCTAAGATAGCTTGGGCCTGGTTACTGGTCATCAGTGATGAGCCGGGCACCGAAATGGACCTGACCTTTCCCGGTTCTGCTCCACTTGTCACAGGCATGGCTCGGACCAGTACCCGCCCTTCGTGCAAACTCTCCGGGGTCCTGATCACAAGATTGGTGTTGGCAGTGGCCGGTGCGCTGTTGTTCCTGTTACTGGTGAGGAAATGCGAGCTGTGGAAAACGGCTGCGCGTGGCGAAAGCGTTGTTGCAGCTGGCGCAACCACCACCCTGGGGACGGCGCGTGGCAGGACACCGCTGCTGTGGATCATCTTGGCGATCTGGCTGATGCGGCCGTAGGACGGCGAACCAGTACTGACCGGCTGAAAGGTGTTGGTCGCCGGGTCTTTGATCAGGATCTGACCCTGACGGTTGACAAGCAGAACCTGCGGGGACAGGGACGAGTTGGAGGTACCAGACAGAGCTGTGGCCGCCACTGGCCGCTGAGCTACTTGACTGTGGGTGGACAGCCGGATAGCAATGGTTCGCCCCCTAGTGGGCGCTGTCTGTAAGGGTAGAGAGTTTAAACCATTTATTACGACCGGGGTCGGAGAGCTGGTGGAAGAAAGTGTCCTTGGAACAGGTCGGACAGCGATTGGGGGGGAAGAGGAGGGAACATTCAGAGGCAGGACTGGTCCAGAGGGTAGGGACACCCTGATAATTTTTCTCTGCTTGGGTGTGGGTTTAGGTGGAATGGATTTAACCCTCAGAGGACCAGGCCGTTGCATGACTTTGACATTTTTTACAGACGGTGCTCTTGAGTTGGGTTTTGGCTCAAAGTCTGGGTCTCCAATTTCGTTGTCTACTCCAATATGAGAATCAGTTGACGACGCGGAGCAGGAGCTGTCGCTATCACTGTCATCAACAATCTCTTCTTTATCATCAGTCAGGTAGACTCTGGTGCCGTCACCTGATGAAACAAAATGACCACTGGAGGGGTCCAAGAGAAACTCTTTTTGAACTTTGGTACTGCTGTCAGCCGGAACAAAATGGCCACTGGAGGAATCCACAAGAAACTCTTTTTTAAATTCAGTTTGGTCAGAGTCCATCAGAACCTCCTCCTCCAATGGCATGTCTGTGTCACAGTTTTCAAACACGTTTTGATTGTCAGCACTCTGGAATTTCCTACTGGTCCCCTCTTCCTGAGTTTCATCATCGCCAGTAGCCTCGCTCGAGTCACTCTCGGAGCAGTTATCTGCTCCGTCGAGCTGCGAGATCGAATGAGATGTAGTAGGAGGTGGAGGAATAACTGCTTGCCCCGGGTCTTTGGAGGCCTCGCACACAACCACTGTACGGGAGAATTTCAAGTAGTGATCCAAATCTTCGTCAGAGGAACCATTGTCATGGTCCTCCGTGGAGGCCATGGCTTTGGTAAATACTGGGGCCTTGTTGTTGGCGTCCATGTTATCTTCATCCTGAGTCTGGCTGTCCTCCTCTAGTGCCTCCAGCCTCTCCACATCTCCTCCACCAGTCTGAGATCCTCCACAGTGCAGCGCCACAGTCTCGTTTAGCAAGGCCTCATCGAACTCCAGCTTGGCGTTCAGCACAGAGGCCACAGCCACATCCGCATCTGCCACGTCGAACGGCGTGAAAGGCAAGTCCTGATCCGACATCAGGGGAACGGCATCTTCCTCCATGTTGCTCGTGGCCAACGTGATCCCATTCGAGGGAACCATCCCAGCGTTGTCTGGCTCAGACGAGGCCAAGAAGTCATGCGGCACCTCGGCTGACACGGGGGTGGTGATTTTGAATGGCTGCCTGACCCTGGTCGAGTGGCGGAGAGCCAGGGGGAGGTTGGATGGGGGACTACCATTGGAGCCAACATAGCTGACATAGAAGGGAGGGGAGGGAGGGGAACCCCAGTTGGAGGAGCTGGAGCGCGGCCGACCTCGCCGAGGTGAACCCAGGGTTTTTTCGCTGGGTCTGGGAGGGGAGTTGAAGGGAAGTGACCTGGGGTGAAGTGTGCCCCCTGAACGGAGGGTCATTGGTCCCGCAGGGGCATCGATCGGGGAGGATGAGTCCCCAGATTGGCGACTCCGAGACGTCAGACGGCGCGGACGGCGTGTACTGTCCAGGTCTCTCAGAGTCAGGATCTGGTGGGATTTGGACATGGCACTCCCTAAAGGGAAGAGGGTCAAGGAAAGTTCAGTTAGTGTCATGAAAAAGTGACTGATATTAACATTGACATACTTTCGCTGATTCTTATCCTAAACGACTTACACTGGGCGCCAATTTTAGGTAGTTAAAACAACCATATATCTATATATGACTTAATGCACCATTATATTAAATAAATAAATATAGAAATGAAAAATATTTATCTATTTATTTAGGTATTCAATTATATAAATATATATTAGATTGTACATTTATTTATATATTACCGGTCAAGTTTCAGAACACCACAATTTCTCCAGTTTATTGAAATGTAAGCAAATTTAAGCCCAGTGAATAACCTGAAATAGTACAAAGATAAGCCGTAAACACAGAGATATGTAAAAAAACAACAAAAAAAGGTTAGGTAACCAAAAACTCACACATAATATACATAATGTACATTTCAGAGTTATAAAACAGGCCTTTTACAGGGACTATGAATGGGTGAACAACTTACAGCTGTTCTGCAGCAATGGAAGTAAATTAATCCTTGAAAGTTGATGCTACCAATTCGTACAGGTGTCCCAACTTTTGTTGATTACTTACAAACCCTCTGTCTGCATAAAAGCAGTGTTGGAACAGTGTGTTACTAGACCCTTGTATATTGCTATCATAATGGTGAGAAAAAGGCAATTAACAAATGAAGACAGAAGAAACATTATAACCCTTAACAATGTAGGTCTTTCTGTTACAAAAATTGCAAAGAAAACCAAGGTGTCTGAGTACAGTTTCCTACACCATCAAGACACTTGGAAAATGGAATAAAAACGGACAGGAAAAGGTCTAGCAAACCCACAACAGAATGAGAAAATAAGTTTGAGAGTCAACAGCTTGCATGATAGGCGACTCACAGGACAACAGCTTCAAAAACAGCTTAACACGGGTTGAAGAAAGCAAGTCTCAAATTCAACTGTGAAGAGAAGACTTTGAGCTGCAGATATGACAGGTTGAGTGGCAGTAAGAAAGTCCTTGCTAAGATGGCAAAATAAGAAAGAGGCTTGCCTGGGCCATGAAACACCGCAAGTGGACTACAGAAGAATAGAAGTGCTATGGACTGATCAATCAAAATATGAATATTTGGTTCATCACGCAGGGTTTTTGTACACCATCGAGTAGGCGAAAGGATGGTCCCTCAGTGTGACACCAACTGTCAAACAGAGGAAGAAGTGTGATGGTCTGAGGCTCTTTTGCTGGATTCAAAATCAGTGACTTGCACAGAGTGAGTGGCACCCAGAACCAAAACGGCTCCCACAGCATTTTCCAGCGCCGTGCAATACCCTCTGGTGTACAACTGGTTGGTCAGGGGTTCATCCTATTGCAAGATAATGAACCAAAGCATACCTCCAGGCTACCTTAGAAGAAATAAACCCCATCGAGCTGGTTTGGGATGAACCGGCCAGAAGGGTGAAAGCAAAGCAACCTACAAGTGCAACATGTGGGAACTTCTGCAACAGGGTTGAGAAAGATTTTCCAAACAAAATTTCATTTCCATTGCAGACAGAATGCCACATTAAGAGATCATAAACAAAGGCGAGGGAAGCATGGAGGCCTCAGGGCTAGGCTAAAGCTAGCAACCCATCGCCCTTCACTACCTAGCCTTTTCCTTGCTAACGTATGGTCACTGGCGAAAACAAAATGGACAAAATGGATATGACTGAGAATCATCTCACAAAAATGGACTTTGGACTGCAGCGTCATGATTTTCACGGAATGGATGGCACACCTGGAGGGAGATTTTACGACACACGTCCTCTACCCTGATCCTGAAAACTGGTGTTCCACAAGGCTGCGTGATGAGCCACCTCCTGTACTTCTTCATCCACGACGGCGTTCCTATACACAGTTCCAACACCACGGTGGTAGGCCAGATCAGTGACAATGATGAGTCAGCCTACAGGGAGCAGGTCAGGTGCCGGGCGGCATGGTGCTCTAACACCAACCCGGCCCTCAATGCAAAAAAGACTAAGGAGCTCATTGTGGATTACAGGAAGTCTAACGGCTGCTGTCACGCCCCAGTTCTCATCAATGGCACTGAGGTGGAGCGTGTCCAGCTTCAAAATCCTGGGAGTCCACATCTCCGAGGAACTCTCCTGGACCCTTAACACCTGAACCCTGTTCAAAAAGACTTAGCACCTGTACTTTTTGAGAAGGCTGATAAAAAGGCCCGCCTGTCTTCCAAGATCCTCATGAACTTCTACCGCTGCACAATCGAGAGCATTCTGATGAACTGTGCCACAGGGTGGTTTGGCGGATGGAAGGCCCAGCAAAGGGTGGTGAAAACCTCCCAGCACATCACTGGTGCCCAGCTCCCAGCCATCGTAGACCTCCAGCGCAAGCGGTGTCTGCGTAGAGCACGCGGCATCATCAGAGACCCTTCACATCCATACCACAAACATTATGACCACCTGCCTAATATTGTGTAGTTCCCCATTTTGCCGTCAAAACAGCCCAGACCCCTTGAGGCATGGACTCCACTAGACCTCTGAAGGTGTGCTGTGGTATCTGGCACCAAGATGTTAGCAGCAGATCATTTAAGTGCTGTAAGTTGCGAGGTGGGGCCTCCATGGATCGGACCTGTTTGTCCAGCACATCCCACAGATGCTCGATTGGATTGAGATCTGGGGAATTTGGAGGCCAAGGCAACACCTTGTTGTGTTCCTCAAACCATTCCTGAACCTCAAAACATTCCTTAACTTTTTCAGCAATTTGAGCTACAGTAGCTCGTCTGTTGGATCGGACCACACCAGCCAGCCTTCGCTCCCCACGTGCATCAAAGAGCCTTGGCCGCCCATGATCCTGTTGCTGGTTCACTGCTTTTCCTTCCTTTGACCCCTTTTGACAGGTACTGACCACTGCAGACCGGGAACACCCCAAAAGGGCTGCAGTTTTGGAGATGCTCTGACCCAGTCGTCTAGCCATCACAATTTGGCCCTTGTCAAAGTCACTCAGATCCTTACGCTTGCCCATTTTTCCTGATTCTAACACATCAACTTTGAGGACAGAATGTTCACTTGCGGCCTAATATATCCCACACACTGACAGGTGCCAAGATAACGAGATTATCAGTGTTATTCACTTCACCTGTCAGTGGTCATAAAGTTATGGCTGATCGGTGTATGTCACTAACTTATCTCAATGTTAAGGGGGCTGGGGAGGACCGATCTGCTTAAAATCCCCGTAAAATGAAATATCTTCAAAACAGTTTATGATCGCGAGAATCAGTTTTTTTTGCTGTTTTCCTGAGATTCCGCTGAAAAGAGCCGTATGCATTTTGTTTACGTGGGGCATTTCCTGGTTGTCGTTATCCAGTCCAAATGCAACCTACCCCTAGTGCACCTGACCAATGGATGGGCTGTTGCTTGACAGCATCCAATGCACAATCGACCAATGGAAGGATGTTGCTATGCAAAATATTTTCTTTTACCCAATCAGGGGAAGGTAACTTATGTATTCTAGCAAATCAAAAGGTTGGGGGGTGGGAAATAATGAGTTTCGTTTTCTGTATGTGCTCAGTGACTAGAACACAAAGAGGCAGAGGCAGTAAGCTAACGTAGCATGATAACTGAGCACGCTAACGCATCACACAGACATAGAAAGGATACGCGTTTTCAACTGTTTTATAAGTATTATCATTATTATAAAATGGCAAAACGTAAAAACTCTTTTACTCAATGTAGCCATAGTCCTTTTCAGTTTTCACACGCTGGATAGCTGAGTTACCAGAACACAAAGGAGGAATGCTAACAACATGGAGCACAATAGGATTCCAAATATAGGGCTGGTAAGTAACATCAAATAACCTATTTATCATTAATTAATGTAATACAAATTTGATCATTATAGATAGTCTGCTTCGCGTATTTGGAATAGGAGAACCTTTCCACATGGTTGTTTGTGGCCAGATATCAATTATAAATAGAAAAATAATAATGGGTGTCAAACATATTGGACTGCATGCACATAAGGTGAATTATTTCATTGTTCACATTTATTGTGATACAATGCATATTTGTGTACGAAAAAAGGCTTTTAAAATATATTTGGAATGGGAGAACTGTTCCACATGGTTTTGTGGTCTGAATTCGATGATAAATAGAGGAATGGGTGTCAAAAATGTATTGGACTGCTTGCACAAAAGGTGAATTACTTCATTGTTCTGTTCACATTTATTGTGAAACAATGCATATTTGTGTAAGAAAAGGGTTTGCAAAGAAAAACTGTGTTGGGAGAAATGATCCATATGGTTGTGTTTTGGTCAGAATTAAATGATATATAAAAAAAATCTGATTTTGCTTTTAAAAATTATTTACTTTATTGCGCATTTTCACTCAAATACTACCTTATAAGTACATTTACATGCATGCTTATTTTAGCTGAGGTTATTTAGAATCATTTGATGATACATGATGATCCATAAACATTACATATTGTTTATAAGCCCAAATGTAAGAGTAGTGAAAACCGAAAAAAAAAGGTTAGGCCCCCAAGTGATATAAACCGATACTTCTGTCAATCTCAAAGGCTAAGAAAGAAGTTACCTGGGGAGGGAAGAGGTCGAGACGTTCCTCCTGCTGGCTTCCTGGTTTTTGAGTAGCCAGGCATTCTTGTCCCGGGGTCCTGTTTCGGGGGAGACGGAGTGGTGCTGGGAAATATCTGAACAGACGGAGGACTTATCACAGCCTCTGGGACCTCAGTTTCTTGACAAGAAAATAAAATAATTAGCATTATTTACTTTGTTGTATTTGACATATTGAAGAGTTTCTTAATGCCTACTGCATTGATTGCGTGCCATGTCACAAGAATTTCACTGTTAAGAATGACACTTACTTGGTGTATCTGACAAATAAAAATACTTTTACTTGACTTTGACAATTAGTAGATTGGATAGTTCAATAATAAATTCTGTAAGATCTCCATGCACTAATTTCTGGTCCTAAGACTTTGTCCTAAAACTCACTCAATTTCAATTTAAAATAAAGAAATCTGTAGATAAACCAGTCAAGTGGTTAATAACCACTTAAGTGGCCTTCTGCCCAAATAGCAGACAGGGCCATGTTAGGTGTTTCAAATTGCTGACCTTTGTGGTGGCTTGGGCTGTGGGCTATGGTTTGGTTCTCCTCCTTGTCCCACCACCGTGGTTCTCCCAGCTTCTCTGGGATTCGAGAGCACACTTCGGTCACCTTACACGTGTACTTACAGCGTCGCCGAGGGTCCACGGTGCTCCAGTACAGCCGAGAGCACCTGAGGAGAAGGAAGAGCTGAGTAAAGTGAAAGATGATATACTACTTAAATTAACTCAGAAAAGTCCCACTGATGGGTTACTTAAGCGTTTCATAAGGCCGGTCTTATGTTCTAAAATACAGATGGGAGACAAAGGGAAAACATAAAAAAAATGGGTGGAGAAATATAACGAGTGCAGATGCTTCCATACAGGTTTATTTGCTCTGTGGCATGTATAAAAATGCTGAGCTGGCCCAGTTGACAATTGGAAAGGATCCAAGTGACTTTGAAAGAGGATTCATTAGTCTCTTCCAGGATGGCAATATCCCCATCCACAGGGCATTACGGGTCACTGAATGGTGTGATGAGTATGAAAATGATGTGGATGATACACAATCAGCCATAACATTATGACAACATGCCTAATACTGTGTAGGTCCCCCTTTTGCCACTAAAACAAACCTGACCTGTCGAGGCATGGACTCCACTAGACCTCTGAAGATGTGCTGTGGTATCTGGCACCAAGACGTTAGCAGCAGAACCCTTAAGTCCTGTAAGTTGCGAGGTTGGACCTCCATGGATCGGACTTGTTTGTCCAGCACACACCCACAGATGCTCAATTGGATTGAGATCTGGGGAAGTTGGAGGCCAAGCCAACACCTTGAACTCATTGTGTTCCTCAAACCATTCCTGAACCATTTTTGCTTTGTGGCAGGGCGCATTTTCCTGCTGAAAGTGACCAATGCCATCAGGAAATACCGCTGCCATGGAAAGGTGCACATGGTTCCCAGCAGAACATTGCCCAAAGCATAACACTGCTTCCGCCGGCTTGCCTCCTTCCCACGGTGCATCCTTGTAAGCTACGCACACGCACCCGGCCATCCACGTGATGTAAAAGAAAACATGATTCATCAGACTAGACCACCTTCTTCCATTGCTCCATGTTCCAGTTCTGATGCTCATGTGCCCATTGTAGGCGCTTTCGGCGGTGGTCACAGGGGTCAGCATGACCCTAACCCTAACCCTGACTGGTCTGCGGCTACGCAGCCCCATACGCAACAAACTGCGATGCACTGTGTGTTCTGACACCTTTTTATCAGTACCAGTATTAACTTTTTCAGCAATCTGAGCTACAGTAGCTCGTCTGTTGGATTGGACCACACCAGCCAGCCTTCGCTCCCCACGTGCATCAAAGAGCCTTGGACGCCCATGATCCTGTTGCTGGTTCACTGCTTTTCCTTCCTTTGACCCCTTTTGACAGGTACTGACCACTGCAGACCGGGAACACCCCAAAAGGGCTGCAGTTTTGGAGATGCTCTGACCCAGTCGTCTAGCCATCACAATTTGGCCCTTGTCAAAGTCACTCAGATCCTTACGCTTGCCCATTTTTCCTGCTTCTAACACATCAACTTTGAGGACAGAATGTTCACTTGCGGCCTAATATATCCCACACACTGACAGGTGCCAAGATAACGAGATTATCAGTGTTATTCACTTCACCTGTCAGTGGTCATAATGTTATGGCTGATCGGTGTATACTTTGGCATTCATACTCACCAGATCTCAACCCAATTGAATACCTATGGGAGATTTTGGACCAACGTGTTAGAAAGTGCTCTCCACCTCCAGCATCAAAACACCAAATGAGGGAATATCTTTTGGTGTTCAATTCCTCCAATAGAGGTGTAGAGACGCATTGGGCCTATGCATTCAAGCTTTTCTGGGGGCTCGTGATGGCCCAACAACTTACTGAGATGCTGTATGTTGGTTTTTCCTTTACTTTGTCAGCTGTCTGTATATTAATGTATTTTGGCTACATTTGACATGTAAGGAAAAAATCTATTTTTTTCTAGAAGATCAGCGGGCTGGATCCCATGCTGCGGTCATTCTCATGTGCTCCATTACACGCAACACCAATAACCCGTTATTTAGAAATGGATCCCGGAAAACCAGAGGAATCTAATGGCATGCCGGTCCATTTCGAGTCACATGAGGATTCTGTCACTTACTGATAGCCCACGGGATACAATCTTGCTCCGCTGGCCGATAGTTCTGTCAGCACCCCCAACTTGTTGATCTGCAGAGAGCCTGAATGTAAAAGGAAAATGGACAGAGAGGTTCAGATGAATGATTCGGGGCGGTAAAATAAATCCCACTGGTCCTTCCATTGCTGTATATGGATCACAGTCCAAATATAGAACAGGGGGCCCCTTGACGTGTCCCAAATTTCACTCTATTCCCTACGCGGTGAACTTCTTTTCCCTATGTACTGCCTACTTTCCTTAATGAAATGCAGTACTTTGGGGCCGAAGTAATGCAATAAAGACAGATGAGGGGTCGTATGACACTTACCGATGGTCATATTTATAGACTCTGGCTCCAGGCCGGTCAGAAACTTCCTCCGTAGGTTGATCCCTTCAAAGTCCACATAGACACGCCGGAGGACTTCAAACCCATTCCCAGTCACCATCTGGGGGGGGGGGGGTCAAGTGTAAATTCTGAGACACAGGCGAGCGTGTCTTGAAACACAATACTACAAGCCTTCATTCTAGACAGTGAGTCACCACTGAATGGGGCAAACGCTTCACAGTGAAAGCGCTGGGGCTCGTGGAAGTTAGAAGAAATCTTATTTGTGCTGCATGTCTGTATGTCTGTCTCATTAGCCCATGAGGATTCACCTCTTCACTGACGAGGTTGCGGTGCCTGGAGCAGAAGACTTTCCTGTCCTCCTGGAAGACACAGTTGCGGGCACGGGCGCACATGAAGTGGTAGTTACTCTGACAGGATGAGAGACAGCAGCCCACAGTCGCCCCTGTCTGGCCACAACGCTCACAGCGCTGCAGGGAGCAAAGGCGAAACGAGCGCATAGAGAGGAACGAAAACAGAGAATGAGAAAGACTCGCTTGAAACTCTCTGGAGAGCAAACATTTTTTTAATCATTAAAGAAAATGGGGATGGCAGACATGACGAGGCAAAGCTGACATTAGGAAAACATCACATCTAAACAACTGTGCACATGTCTGAATGCCACACAAACAATCAAAGTGTCCCAAATATCGCCCTACTTCCTACATAGTAGGGCTGCACGATATGGATTTAAAAAAAAATCATATTGCGATTTCTTTGCTAGACATCGCGTTTGCAATTTGACTTGCGAAATGATAAACAACAATTAACATGTCCTTGTGGTTTAGAGCACATCTATGGCTACATAATATGTGATTGACTCTTATTTCTTTATGTCTCAGTGAGCTCTTCTCATATGGAGTTACGCTTGCAAAAATAAGGGAATATTGACAAGGACGGTGGAAGTAGGGGAGTGTGTGCGTTGCGTCAGTACCCCTGCCTCAGCACATCCAAATTAAAAATATTGAGTAAAATATTTGAAGTAATGTTTTGTTTGTAGGGATGGGACGATGGACAATTTTAGTACTAATCGCGATGGAAAATACTCACGATTATGAAATCGTGGACAAACTCCATAATCGGGATAATCGTAAATTGGGATAATCCTTACATGAGTGACTTGAAAAAGTGCTGCCAGTCGCTGAAGTTTCCTTGACTGCTTGTTTTATTTTACAAGTAGAGTGCACATCTCATCTTACATGCTACGCCACCAAACATCCTCTGCAATGTATACTAGTCAATGAAGCCGAATGGCTCTGCTAGCGTAACTTGAAGAATATTGTCAATTACAATAAAAATCAAAATTAAATTCTTAAATGTAGTCATGAGTTGGGATTGTATTGTAATGATATAAAGAATAAAACCGTTTTCCAATTCCTTTACAACAGTACTAGTCTAACCACTACACTTAGTAGTCTACAAAAAAAGCTTCTGATCATGTCTCCACTTCCCCCTATATGCAAATAACTGTCCATTCCACTACTGCGGAAAACAAGCAGTTGTCAGCAATGTTGAGCTCATACAAACCAATTATATTTATCCTAGAAGACAAGCAACTATGAGAGATGCAAGCAGAAAAAACCTGTTAAACTGCAAATTGTAGAAAATATGAATAGGATATACATTACTATACATACATCTCTTTCGATTTTCTAATTATAATTTTGTTTTTATTGTAGGCTAATTGTTAACACTTTGCTACTGAAAGTGACAGGATAAGACAAACAGAATATCATTTGCGCGGGCCAAAATAGCATTGACTATCTGCATGATCTGCACAATACATAATGCACACAACATAACCGGGAGCTGTTATAATGAATTTTAAAGTTATTATGAAGAATCGACACATCAAATAGGCCTATCGTTAGCTAATAAGGCACATAAAATGAGCATGGAATTTCATGCACCCACATGTCAGTACCGGTAAGAAATTAAAACTATTTTCACCTCTGATCTGCAGAGGAGTGGCTTGAAAAATCTCTTGCCAGTCACCGAACTGTTCTTGACTACTTGTTTTATTTAACTGCTGGGGCGCATATCTCACTAACTGTATTTTATAGATTTTACTAATCTACACTTTCTCCAAACACTCCATTGAAAGAATGCAATCTTAAATTGCGAAAAGACCCATTATTTCCATCAGCCCATTATCGGTCTCTTCCCGGAGGATGCGCAAGAATAAATGTTTTAGAACCACTGGAATGTGCTTCACTGTCCGCCAAGAAAGTGTCCTAAGGTCGAGGTCTTCGTGGGATCAGGAAATATATATCCCTGCCGAACTGTATCCGTGACATTTTTCTCCCATACCCAAAACATCCGTCTGATTTGTTGTAAAATCAATACCGAATCCAAATAATACCTAAAGTCGTCAATATCCAATCCGAAACATGCCAGGGATGAGGGATAATCAAATCTTAATTTTTGTCCTATTTTAAAATGTGGAGCCAAGAAGAGTGTGTGTATTATAAACGTATCTCGCTCACCCTCTAATGTGTGCGTTTTCATTTATTTGTTGAATAGGAGCTTGAGCACAAATTAGGCCTACCTGGCCTGTGTACATGTGTAGGGCTATAAAGGTGTGTGTGGGGTGTCTAATAGTAGGCTATTTAAAATGAATGTCCCTCAAGAGTTACGGTGCTTCTATATTATCATCACCTCACACACAAAGTCAACAGGCTATTCCTTGCGATGGAGAATGATACAAAGATTAATCTAGTCTTCCAATTCCTTTACAACAGTAGGCCTACTAGTCTAACCACAACACTTAGTAGCTTACAAATAAAGATTCCGATCACGTCTCCACTTCCCGCTATATGCAAATACCTGTCCATTCATTACCGCGGAAAATAAGCTGTTGAAACAATGTTGAGCTCAAACAAACCAATGATATTTTTTTTGCATGCAAAAAAAACTGTTAAACCGCAAATTGTAGAAAATATGAATAGGATATACATTATTATACATATATCTCTGTAATTATAATTTTGTTTATCTTGTAGGCTAATTGCTAACGCTTTCCTACTGAAAATGAGAGAACAAATAGAATATAATTTTCACGGGCCAAAATAACATTGCCGATCTGCACAATACGTAATGCGCACAACATAATGGGTAGCTTTTATCATGAATTATAAAGTTATTATAAAGAATCGACACATCAAATAGGCCTATCCTTAGCTAATAAGGCACATAAAATGCGCACGGAACTGCATGCACCCACAGGTCAGTAGCGGTAAGAAATGAAATCTATTTTCACCCCTGATCCTCAGATAAGTGACTTGAAAGATCTCTTGCAAGTCACCGAAGTGTTCCTGACTACTTGTTTTATTTAACTGGTGGAGCGCATATCTAAATATTTTTTTAGTTTAGATTCAAATTTATCATTGAACAAGTACAAGTACAGTACAACGAAATGCAGTTAGCATAGAGTGACCACATTTCCAAACCCCCAAACCGGGACCCTTGTGTAACCGCAAGTTAATGCACGCGCACATGTATGCGCTTATGCACTCATGTTGGCCATCATGCGTGCTTGTGGTTGGTGGAGCGGGAGGCCCTTTAAGCTTTGATGAGAATTGTTGCTTTGCTATGCAGTTCTATGCAGTTGTTTGTTTGGCTCCGACTATTATTATTAGCCTATTTGTATAAATTTTTTTGCAAACCGGGACGTCTGGTCACCAGTGGCGTCGTTAGGCCTGGGCGTCCGAGGCTATAGCCCCGGTTCTATTATGAATAGCCCCGGATCTCAAATTGAAATAAAAAATAAATAGCACCTGATCTATTCATCTATAATTCCAATCGCACATTATGTGTAGGCCGCTAGCATGTACATCGAACTTTTCCACATGTACATTCAAAACCCTGTACGTTCTGTCCCGGACGGGGCGGGGGGGTGGGCTAAGCCCTGAATGTATTGTGATCCTAGCGACGCCTCTGCTGGTCACCCAAAGTTAGCATCTAACAAGAAGTGTGAATAGAGGAGGGCAGAACATTTACTTGTATTAAGTATAATGTATGTTACAGATGTTACATTACACATCTGTAACATACATTATATCGGTGTTTTGTAAAAGCACTTTGTGACAACTGCTGATGTAAAAAGGGCTTTATAAATACATTTGATTGATTGATTGATTGATTGATTGACATACAGATGTGCAATGAAGGCAAATGCAGTACAAATGGCAATTCTAAATGCCATTAAACATCCTCTGCAACGTATTGTCAATGAAGCTGGCAACCATATGCATTTAGAGATTTACATGTTATTATAGTATTAGTTAATTATTAAAAAGCTTCTTTGATATTATTTTAATGTAATGGCTTTTTAAATGCTCAAGAACAATATTTATGTAATGGAAGAATATCCGATCAGCCGTTTTGAGCTAGAAACCAGAGTTGTTATTGGGATTGTTATTAATCGGGATAAAATCGTAAATCGGGATAATTTTGGCCAGGATAATCGTGGCATGAAATTCTCATATCGTCCCACCCCTAATTGTTGGTCTGCACATGTAAACCGAATAGAGACAATCCACTTTTGACAATTTTTACGAATTCTATTCAGTTAAAAATGAGCAGGCTACAGCTTAAAATGCAAATTAGGATAATTTTGTTAGGATATTCTCTTTAGTGTCCTATGGGCTATTTTTGCCAATTTGTATATGCCGTAGGCTGATATATTTTATAGGATAGCGTATTGGCTATTCTGATTGTTTTTCAGACTTTTTTTTACTGTTACATATTTTAATGATTTGTAATAATGATTTCACATCAGTTGCGATGATCCGCTTTTGTGAATGCTTATAGCCTGTAGGCAAAGTTTTTTTAAAGCATAAAGGACCTTTTTTTTTTCTCACTGGCCCTATTGGGCCTGTTGGTCAGATATCTACTGGCCTGGACTGTATTTTTACTGCCTTTTTGTGTCACGTATACATTAATTTCAGTATATTACTATGTTTATTATTATGTTTCAGTAAGTTATTATGTTGAATACAAACTTTTTATTTCCAATGACAAATTAGTTGTTTCTGCTTTTATCTTTGGCATACTAGCCACACACACAACAACTGGTCACCACAGCCTCAGCATCATACTGTAGCCAGCCTCTTGAAACTCCTTTATCTCCAAACCTCCAATTCTCACAAAACGTTCTTTTTCTGTGATGCTACAAACATGTTTTTATGTACTGCAATAACTTCATTCCTTTACAGCAGTATCTCTTGTCAACTTAACATTATTTGACAATATTTAACATCAATCCCTAATTGGACTGACCAAGATGGCGGCGCGTGTGCATCGCGTGGCTCAGCATCTACCCAGTTTTTGCAAATTAGAAGTAATTGACTTAATATTTCTTGGCTTATTCATTCAGTACAGCCTAGCATACACTCGATTTAGCCGACAAGAACTCCTAGACGTCGGAGCACAATGCACTGTAAGAGTTTTGGACAATTTTCACCCTCCACCGGAGATTCTAAGCATGCCCCAGGAGACGTTATTCGCATTTCCGACTAGTGGCGCCGGAGGTGGCGTCGGAATCATAAACAAAAGCGTGGGAAGCGTGGAGGCACCTGGACCAGGGTAATGCTAGCCCCCCATCGGCCTTCACTACCAAGCCTTTTCCTCGCTAACATACGGTCACTGGTGAACAAAATGGACCAAGTACAACTGAGAATAATCTCACACAAATGGATTATGGATTGCAGCGTCATGATTTGTCACCGAAATGTGGCTTATTAACAACAACATATCCGACAACGTAATTGAGCTGGATGGCCGCGATATCTTCAGAGCAGATAGGATTGAAATGGATTGCAGTAAGATAAGAGATGGTGGACTGTGCATTTATGTAAATAAAACATGGTGTATGAACACTAACTTAACCAGGAGTTAAACCTGATGATTAGATGCAGGCCTTTTTACTTGCCTCAGGAGTTTATTATTATAGTTTATTTATTGTTGTTATGGGAGTCTACATACCCCTGGATGCTAATGCTAAGCTAGCAATGAAAGAGCTGCAGGCTGCCATTAGCAAACTGCAGACAGAACACCCAGATGGCGTTTTGGTGATTGCAGGGGACTTCAATCATTCAAATCTGAAAATAGTTTTTCCCAAATTCCACCAAAATGTCTCCTGCCCCACCAGAGGAGACAATACACTGGACCATGTGTACACAAACATTCCAGAGGCTTCAAAGCCATTCCCCTCCCCCACCTGGGTCAATCTGACCATCTCACTATTCCTACTACCCAAGAATTTACCCCTCATTAAACATGTGAAATCATCAGTGAGGACATTCAAAGCGTGGCCAGAAGGTTCAGACTCACTTCTACAGCACCAGTTTCAACACACAGACTGGAGTCTGTTTGCCACTCAAGCCACCCTTGACTCCCATTCGGACATTGAAACATATGCTTCTTCCGTTCTGGATTACATCAACATCTGCACCAACAATGTCACCACCCATAAACTAATAAAGACCCTCCGCAACCAGAAGCTGTGGATGAACAGAGAGTTCCAAAAACTACTAAAGGCACGCAACGCTGCTTTTAGATCCGGGGGTGCAGAGGCCTACAGCTCATCCAGGGCCAACCTGAAAAGGGGCATCAAGATGGCTAAAAATGACCACAAACTGCAGATTGAGGAGCACTTCTACAACAACTCCGAACCCCGATGCATGTCGTGGGGCATCCAAGCCATCACTGACTACCGGCCAAAGAACACTACCCACACAGCCAGCAACGTTTCCTTCACTCACAAGTTAAACAGGTTCTACACATTATTCAACAGAGACAACAAAGAGCCAGCCATTAAAGCTGAACCCCCCCCCCCAGACTATCCACCGCAGAAGTGTCGTCAGCACTGAGCAAGGTGAAGGCATGTAAGGCTGCTGGTCCTGATGGTGTCCACGGGGATGTGCTCAGAGCTTGTGCTGGACAGCTGGCCAAGGTCTTTACCAACATTGGCAACATGTCACTGGCCCAGGCAGTTGTCCCAATGTGCTTCAAGACCACAAACATTGTGCCAGTGCCGAAGCAGTCGACCACGTCTAGCCTGATTGACTTTCGACCGGTTGCACTCACCCCCACAATCATGAAGTACTTTGAAAGATTAGTTCTGGCCCACCTTAAGTCCTGCGGTCTAAAAGCTGCAGACGCCCCAGTCCTCATCGAGGGTACAGAGGTGGAGCGTGTGTCCAGCTTCAAATTTCTGGGTGTTCACATCTCCAAGGACCTCTCCTGGACCCTAAACACCTCAGCTCTAGTCAAAAAGGTGCAGCAGCACCTGTACTTTTTGAGGATGCTGAAGAAAGCCCGCCTGTCCTCCAAGATCCTTGTGAACTTTTACCGCTGCACTATCGAGAGCATTTTGACAAACTGCGCCATAATGTGGTTTAGCAGCTGCTCCATAGCCGACCGGAATGCCCAGCAACGGGTGATGAAAACCACCCAGCACATCACTGGTGCCCAGCTTCCTGCCATCACAGACCTCCAACACAAACAGTGTCAGTACAGGGCGCACAGGATCATCAGGGACCCTTCACACCAATGCCACAAACTGTTTGCCCTCCTACCATGAAGCAGGCGGTACAGGTCTCTTCAGCCCCGAACCAGCAGGCTCAGGAAAAGTTTCTTCCTATCCACTGTAACCCTACTGAACGCTGTGACCCATCACTTAGCCCCCCCCCCCACCTGTCAGGGACCTTGTTGCACTGCTCCTTTGTACTACTCTGACACTACCTTGCAAAGCCTGATAATGGAAGTTTTCAGTGGTTACAGGTACGTGTCAACCTTAGGAACCTCACCGCTGCTATCTGCATTTCAGCTGCACATGCACCTTGTACATTCAATTTGCCTCTTTGCACATTTAGAATTGCCATTGTGGTTGCATTTTTACAGTTGTTACACACACATCTACCTCGAGGACCTTAGTACTGCCATCTCTGCATCACGGTTGCTCATCCTACCCTACTAGAGTAGTCCTTAATTTGCCTCGTTTGCACATCTTGTATGCCATTTAGAAATTGCCATTTGTACCCGAACAACTGTTTATCCCACTTGCAACATACACTATATCTAAAACTTGTATACTTTCTGCACTCTATTTGCCTTAATTGCACATTTACTATTGCCATTTGTACTGCATTTGCCTTCATTGCATACAGTATCTACACATTCCACTTGTAATATACATATACTTAATACTTGTACATTTTCTGCTCTTAATTTGCACTTCTGGTTAGATGCTTACTGCATTTCGTTGTACTGTACTTGTACTGTTCAATGACAATAAAGTTGAATCTAATCTCGAATCTAATCTAATAACCTAAGTACTCCCCCTCAATTAAGCATTCTCTAAAACTGTTCATGAATTCCCGCCCAGATTTATAACACAAAGTCTCTCCAAAACTAATGAGTAAAAGCAAATTAACAACAATAACATCAAAAATATATATATTAGAAAGGTTCGCTACATTAACTTACTTAAGCTCTAGCCATTTCTCAATGTGCTCCACCTTATAAAATTCTTAACCTTATATAGTATTATTTAAATAGTAATTGGTTTAATTTACATTTCACCCCATGTAGTTTTTTCTTTGAAAATGTACACAATATACACTACACATCACATACTTAAATTTTGAAGGCAAAATACGAAAACCGGTGGTCTTATTGTTGCAGCCGAATATCTAATGTTACCTGCATGGCGTTAATCTATTGTAGCTATCGAGTTGTGACAGCTAGCTAGCTTCTTACCTTGGGTTGTCGCTCAGACGATGGCTACCTTCATTATAAGAATGTGACAGCCACTTACTGACAGTTCAACACAAATGGGTGCATGCACAGACACAAACAGGTGCATGCACAGACACAACCAGTTACTTTTCTCTGACCTCTCTCGCTAGCTTGATACTCCAAACGTTGTTACGCTGCTCTGATACTCTTGCGATAGTAAACTGCGCAAGATGTAAAATGCACTAAGTAAAGGTAAAGTACAATGAGCTAAGCTTGGTAAAACAAGAAACCAGGCAAGCCTAGTTCAGCCGGCCCGCAATAGAAAGTGTTGCCATCTCGAGATTCGAACCTGGGTCGCCCACGTGAAAGGCTGTATCGTTAACCTCTACACCACGGAGCTGTACCTCTGCCGGGTGTCAGTATAGCCTATGGTCTCTATTCTGAACAAATCCTCTTTTGCCACTGGTCGTTTTAAGTTAATTGGCCGTTCGTGAATGAAACTGATACAGTTAAACTGACTAATGTTTCTTACTAAGTTTACCTCACACAAATAGCGGCTATGTATTGCATTTGCCACTGGCCGTTTTAACAGCGTATTAGACAGTAATAAGCTTTACCGGTATCTACTAACTTACTGAAATAGTCATAAGAATTGAGCAATTGCTAGCGAGTCTGCCAAAGCTATTTCATTTAATGGCATAAGAACATATTTTTTTCTTTCATGGCAAAACAATGTACTTTTTTCTTTCATTCGTGAACGACATTTATACAATAACTATCAATAAAGGCGACGATAACTAACTTTTTCATGAAGCGAAAAGACGTGAGAATCGTGGAATCTACCAGAAATAATTAATAAATGGGTTAGGGTTAACCCTAACCCTCTCAATAGATTCGAACATAGGTCTTCCATATTAGAGACACTGTCATTAACCACTACGCCACTGATTTACAGCAGTCGCTAGACTCCATTGAGGATTGTGTTAAATAGGCTTACTAGTATCTATTAACTTCCTAGGAATAATCATAAGAATTGAGCAATTGCTAGCGAGACTGAAGATGAACTATTCCATGCCAGAAACAGTCGCAATATAACCGTATACAGTTTCAGTTAAGGCTTAAGATATTGTAACTACGTTGTTAAGCCAGCAAATGTGTTTGTCTATCCTGACCCAAAACGCATGCACGGATGAGTACTTCGAAAATCCACCAGAAACAGTCACAATATAACCGTAAACTGTTTTATTTCAGGCTTACCATAATGATACTAACGCTTTGAGCCGGCGAAGTTTTCGTCTATACGGAAAAATTCACAATGCATACTACGCATCGCCTGCGAGGAGAAACGAACTCGGGACCTTTAGTTCACAAGTCCGCTTCTCTAACCACTACGCTATTTAACAAGGGGCGGGCGGGCGGTCGCTCGCTCACTCACTCACTCAGTAAGAGACATTCGTTCTTGTTAGCCGGCTCCGTTTACGAGGTCCGGCAAAAAAACTGTCATAAAAATACTGTTTTTCTGTTGCGGCGCATCACAGCTTAGCAGCGCCGCTCTCTGCTGCTCTGATTACAATAAGAGGAAAACATTAGGTACAAACATCTACCCGCCAGTGTGGCGTATAGCCTTCTGAGATTTACTCGCCAAACATAAAATCTACCCGCATTTGGCGCTTGACGGGTGGTTATTTCGGACACTGGTTGTCAACAGCCTGTTTGGCCGCAATACACACGACATGCTGCAGGGCTTTACGAGCAGGTTTTAAGAGCAGTTTTTCGCTTCTGTTCAATCTCTATATGCTACCTCCGGGCCAAATTCTACAGAACAACAACACTACCATAGCTACACAGATGATACTCAAATATATATGGCTCTCAAACCATATGACAACAGCTCAATAGACTCACTGTGTCACTGTATAGAGCACATAAATACCCGGAAGAACCAAAATTGTCTACAATTAAACCATGATATAACAGAGATTATTGTGTTTGGCAACAAAAATAAAAACTAGTATTAGTGAAGAGCTGGATTCTCGGGCCCTAAAAACCAGGGACCAACTGCGTAATCTTGGTGTTCTGATGTTTTCTAGACTCAGACCTCACATTTAATAGTCATATCGAAGCTATCACCAAAACAGCATTCTATCATCTTGGTTTAGGCCCCAAATACATTTCTGATATGTTTGAAGAATATAAACTGAGCAGGGCTCTTAGATCCATGAACTCAGGTCAGCTAGTAGAGCCCAGAGTCCAAACTAACCATGGCCAAGCTGCGTTTAGCAGTTATGCTGCACACAACTGGAATAAACTACCAGAAGATTTTAGGCGTGCCCCAAACGTATCAATTTTTAAATCCAGGTTAAAAACACTTCTCTTTTCATGCGCCTATGACTGAGAGCTTAAACTTAACCACATTGTTTAGCCTTACAACTCTTATAGCTTCCTATGTTTTTATCCCGTTTTTATTCTATTTCTATTTTATATCTATTTTTATGATGTTGTTTAGATGTTTTCATTTGAGTATTTGTTTTTATGCTATTGTAATTTCATATTTTTTCTTTGTAAAGGACATTGAATTGCTTCTATGCATGAATTGTGCTATATATAAAACAGTTTGCTGCCCCTGATTATTGATGATTGTTTGGCTGGTCTGGGCTTGCAATGTATTTTTAGTTTTGTCAAGAGACTTTTATCACATTTTTCAAGCAAGTCCCGATGGTGCTGACTCTGGTGTTGAAATAAGTTTGTTGGGTTTCTGCGTGTTGTTCCAACCATCGTCTTAACGTTTTTTTTCTAGAGAGAATTCCTCAAATCATGTTTTTGGATGTCAGTTAAACTCACTTGTAATAAATTGGGATGAGTGAGAGGCATGAGCAGAACAATGTATGGTATTGTTTGATTGACCAAGTCAAGACATACTGCTGGACATTTGAACAGTAAATGTTTGTCTTAAAATAGCAAAATACAGGAGATGATGTGTTGTAAGAGCACTTGTAGATAAGTTTTGACTGACACGATCCTGCAGTTTGCTTGCCAGGCAGCCAAACTTTTTAATAATTATCTGAATAATTTTTAAGTAGGCAAACAAATTCTAAAATTATGTCCTAATAAATTGTATAAAAATACAAATATGACTATAGTGAAGATGGCACACCAGTAACAATAATTATTTTGACTGAGTGTAAAAATAAAAAAGCCAAAATTGCAGCTTTCTATGGTTTAAAAATCACACATGCTCAAATCACGATTTTATTATGATTCTGACTAATCGTGCAGTTCTACTGCATAGAGCAATAGTGGTCCTGGTCTAAGGTAGTACAATTATCAGGGAAATACGGTGCCATTTGGGGCATAGCAATGGTGACATTGTATGCATCCTTACCATGTGGCGCCCCCTGGAGACAGCACTGTGCACTTGCAGCAGAGCTCCATTGTCTTCGTACACCTCGGCGGACCACAGGCAGCAGTTCACATGGGCCCACTCGTTCTGGCCCAGGTACAGCAGCCTGCCAGCATCCTAGAATCAAGACAGTGTCATATTGGTTTAGAGCGGTCCTGAGTCAACAGCTTTCTGAACAGCTGTTAATGCCGTCACCTCATGTAAATTAATATAATGCAAATGACGGAGTGAGCCTGAGCTCTGAATACAGCAGCCCTCCGATCTCTAAACCTCAAGAGGGGTTGGTTAAAACCAGAAATGAATTTGTAGTTAGACCTGTTTTTAAATTGACTAAACTGATTTAACGGCCCACATATACATAATATATACAATATAGGTAGTCATTTGATTGATGATTAGTTGACTAATTCAATCAGGTGTGCTTCAATGCGGCTATTACAAAAACTTGCTCTGGTGGAGGTACTCAAGGACACGTGTTTAGAAACTAAGTACTATATTAAGCTGTAGGCTATCCATGTTTTATCTGAGTAAACATCTTGAATGCAACAGTGTCCTAACCAGGGTTTTCATAGCCGGCATCACATGCAGTTGTCCGGCAGATTAAAATATCAACGGCCAAAATGTCCGGTGGGAAATCTGCCAAATAAATACATAAACTGATGAAGAGCATATTAAATAGCCTAACATTGTATGATCTGTGGCCAAGAAAAGAGAAGCCTCCGCTCATTGTTTCAGTAAGATATTACTGAGTGTTTGGCCATGTGATTAAGCGTGGGGTGAGATTCAAAAACCGCACTCTCCGGCAGCAACTCCAGCATATGACTCCAAAATGTCAAAGGCAAAGCAGACATCCCCGATCCGGTAAAAAAAAAAAAAAAGAAAACAAGTTATGGTGCAACTGAGGCCAGCAAGACCACAGAAAAGCATAGTTATTTGAAATAGCATAGATATTTGAAATAGCATAGTTATTTGAAATAGCCTTCTTTACGTAGGAAAATGTGTTTCAACGTTTAATATGCAATGGGACAACATATATTTATATCCATGAATTTTAATGTGTATTATCTAATTAGGAAATACGGTTGGAAAAGACAAAATTTGATTTACGTAAGTCAAAATATTTACACAGTGTGAGTGTTTTTTTCTTTAGTCGATCAGATTTGATCCGACAAATAAGCATCTGAAACGCGTTTGTCTATTAAATAATAATGTAGCAAAATGATGCTGCATTATGGTGCATTGCAAAACAATTCTAAACTAGGTTTAAACATACTGAAATTTTGAAGCGAAAGAGTTTCAGTAAATGATCTGCGCCTATAACTTTCCGCAGAGTTGTCAAATGCTCTTCTGCACCCATGGCCTAGACATCCTATGGAAACTGACATTATTCGCTTGGTAGCCTATTTGTTGTGAAGTTTCTAACATTGGCCTCAAAATCCCTTATTCAGATTGGAAACATGATTTTGGAATCAAACTATTGTGCAAAAAGATCATTGCCTATAAAAATAAATTTCGATCTGGCTCAAATTATTGTGATCAGGCAATTATGTAATAATTGCGACAGCCCTAGTTGTAGCCTATATGCTCAGTTCGCAAAGATTGTGCAGTTCATTCTGCTGACTAATTTAAATAAAAAACATTTGTTGGATCATAGAGTTTGTGTTTTATTGCTGTTTAAATGTAGGCTATTATATGGCTGGAATTCTGGAATTTTAACAGCCATATTGGCCGTCAAAAAGTATTGCGTAAACACTGGTCCTGACTCCTGACCAATGATGCACTGGACCTGTACAGAGTAACTCACGTTTGGTGTGGCATCTCCACACTGTTGGCAGAGTGAGCACTGCCTCTCGTCTTTGTTCCAGTCCAGCTCCAGGGGCCCAGTTGGAGTACTATTTGAACCTAGACAAAATTAACCCAACACATATTTTTCAATCAATTGATCATTCTTAGTGTCAGGCTGAAGAAAAGGCCAAGATGACCATCAGTCATTGAGCACAAGAACTCTCAAACACTCCACACAAAGCGGTCTTTGTGCTGGATGACTGGAAGTTAGACATCTTTGCTTTGAAACCGGGACAGTAGGGTCAGACTTCATCCAAAATTGTACCCTATCCCCTATATAGTGCACTACCTTTGACTAGGGCCTTCTTTAGGGCACTAAATTGGGAATAGGTGGCCATTAGGCATTTAACGAGTCTCCATACCTGGGGATTTGAGTAGGAGGCTCTGCAGGGGCTGATGGGTGGTGACTGAGGATGTGGGAGGGACACTGTTCATCTGTTGGAGGTCCCCGTGGGTGAATTGGTAGGTTCTCTCCAGCCACTGTGCATAGCTGTGCTCCTTAGAAGGAGGAAGAACGGCCTCAGGTAGCATACCGCTGGAAGAACAGACAGGGAGACTTGTTCAGCAATAGAGCCTTTTTCAAACGGCATTCTTTGACAGTTTGAAAGAAATATTAATGCACGCTTCATCTTTAAATTATTTACTCACTGATTTTCTATCAAAAAGTCATTCAAAGTGCTTTGTTTATAGTAGTACATATGGGATTAAGAAAATCAGTTAGCTGACATCAAAAAGCTTAATCTGCATTCAAGTCCAGTGATTGTTTTCAATTTCAATTTGACAATCAAGGTCTATTTTACTGTTAAAAAAAAGGTTGAATAGAGATTAATCTGCCGACAGTTTCCTGTGCACTACAACCCCAGGCAACTCTTTGGGTTAGTTCAGCACCTGAGTAACGGAATACTCAGTTACACCTAAAGTACGTAATTGATTGGCCGATGCCCATTCTGTGGTCACAAAATATGACTAATTGATCCCAATCTGGAGCCCTGAGAGTGGAGCAATTTACCTTGGGAATTCTTTGGAAAGTGGGTCCCACATTTTCAGATCTTTGCTATGAAACCAACTGAAAGTCTCCTCCAGCAACTGAAAGGAAATGGGTAGGTTCAGTAAATTATCTTTTTTGTTTTTACATCCTTCTGGGGAACAAAAATGCAGAAAGGATACAGACACACAGAAACTGAATTTCAGAGTTCTTTTATGCTGTTTCATAACTAACTAAAGGAACAAAATAGAATAAACGACCTTGGTAAACTTTTTTTGGAATAAATATGCAAATAAACAACATAACTCAATGGCTCAGTGTTATCCCCAATCCTGTAAATAGGAATAATGGATGAAAGGTCTATCTACTAACCTTCAAGTAGTGAGACCTGGCCAGACAGGTGGGCCTTAAATCCTCAGGAAGAGACTCCTCCTCCTTCAACCACTTCCTCATTACAGCAACAACATCCTCATGGAATGATTTCTGTTTAGTGGACAAGAACAATTAAAGTTGTCAGATTCGTAGTTGTGGAATGTGGGATTCAATATACTATTCCTCCTATTCGGGCATCCCTAAGAGTTTTCATTGCTTTTATGTGGCATAATTTAAATGTTTATGAAAGACTGGGGATACTCACAAGTGAAGTGTAGTGGCCGGCTTCAAACTTTTGACCAACGGCATGTAGGTCGCAGATGGGCTCAATGAAAGCATCCGGATCTATAGATTCCTCACACTGCAGAAACAAAAGCACAGCGCAAAAGGCTGTTAAAGATGATCATACAGTGAGGGAAAAAATTATTTGATCCCCTGCTGATTTTGTACGTTTGCCCACTGACAAAGAAAAGCTCAGTCTATAATTTTAATGGTAGGTTTATTTGAACAGTGAGAGACAGAATAACAACAAAAATCCAGAAAACGCATGTCAAAAATGTTATAAATTGATTTGCATTTTAATGAGTGAAATAAGTATTTGATCCTCTCTCAATCAGAAAGATTTCTGGCTCCCAGGTGTCTTTTATACAGGTAACAAGCTGAGATTAGGAGCACACTCTTAAAGGGAGTGCTCCTAATCTCAGCTTGTTACCTGTATAAAAGACACCTGTCCACAGAA
>JACXGI010003248.1:22933-64596 GCA_016801175.1 Esox masquinongy | reverse complement strand
TTTGGGTCAGGATAGACAAACACATTTGCTGGCTACAACATACATTAGTTACGTTATAGTAAGCCTTAACTTAAACTGTATACGGTTATATTGCGACTGTTTCTGGCATGGAAAAGTTCATCTTCAGTCTCGCTAGCAATTGCTCAATTCTTATGATTATTCCTAGGAAGTTAGTAGATACTAGTAAGCCTATTACTGGCTAATAAGCTGTTAAAACGGCCAGTGGCAAAAGCAATATAGTTCATAGACACTATGGTGGAGGTAAACTTAATAAGAAATGTTAGTCAGTGTAACACAATCCTCAATGGAGTCTAGCGACTACTGAAACGTGTAATGCCGTGGCGTAGTGGTTAAAGACAGTGCCTCTCATGTGGAAGACCTAAGTTCGAATCTATTGAGAGCAATGACATTTATTAATTATTTCCGGTAGATTCTACAATTCTCTCATCTTTTCACTTGATGAAAAAGTTGAAAGAAAAAAGTATGTTGTTTTGCCATGAAAGAAGAAAATACGTTCTGATGCCATGAAATGAAATAGCTCTGGCAGACTCGCTAGCAATTGCTCAATTCTTATGACTATTCCAGTGAGTTAGTAGACACCGGTAAAGCTTATTACTGGCTAATACGCTGTTAAAATGGCCAATGGCAAACGCCATACATAGACGCTATTTGTGGTGGAGGTAAACTTAGTAAGAAACATTAGAGAGTTTAACTGTATCAGTGTCATTCATGAATGGCCAATTAACTATTAAAACGGCCAGTGACAAAAGAGGATTTGTTCAGGAGGGTATAGAGACAAGAGGGTGACAAGGACACAGTATACCATTGCATAGAATATCCTTCTGAGCTACAAAATATAATGAAGTGATTTAGGTCAAGATATTCTTTAAATATTAGTCTAGCATGTGCTATTTAATTGCTGTGTTCTGTCCATACTATTTATGATGGCTGTATGTGGCCTGGAACTTCTGTAGTAATTGCTTAACATTTCGTTTTAGTTATTCAGTATTTTAACAAATTCTCATTTTACAGCAACAACCCAGGGGGAAAAACGAAGACCCATAAAGCAACGCTGTTTGAGTATTTGGGACCACAAGTGTGTAGGCCTACATAATAATAACATTCCTATAAGTTTGAGTGATTTTTATTACATATGAAACCTATGCACAAAGAACAGTTACGCACATGAAAATCAGCATTCACTATGCATGCATGAAGAAAGCAGAGACTTTTAAATTGAAATCTTGCAGGATACCAATTTACAGTTTCCCTGATTTCCTGTTGGTCACACTGCCTCTGCTTGTTATATTAGCACTCATCCCGGAAAGTTTCGGTTACGTTTTTTGGGAGGATGAGATGAAACTGCCAAAACTCCAGATTGTCATGCTGTATTTTAGAATTGTAAACTAGATTCGTACAAGCAAAAAATATTTGTCCGTCATCGTAACAGGGCGTTTGTACGTTCACAGATCTAATTTCACGCGCACGTTTCATGTTTTGCGTATTACTTTTTGTTACGATCATACCAATTTACGGATGGATTTTCTTACAATCCCAACAATACGTACGCTTAACCTTTTGGCAGATATCTAACTCCATAGTTTGTCCCGCTGTCTCTTGTTTCCTGGAGGTTTGTCACGTGACACGCCTTCTGGTTTAACTCACGTGTCTCTTGTTTGATTCAACAAACACGGAAGTGAGAGCGGACAAATGGGAGAAATATTTAGTGCATTGCCTCAGAACGTGTTTTGACATCGTAGTGGTAGTTAGTGCCTAACTGAGTAGACCTTGCACAGTCTGAATTTATCTGAGTTTCTGCTGTTGTCTTGAAATAACCTGTTGTAAGCTAGGTTTTAAGCACAATGAAGAATGATCTTGCTGTGGTAACGCTATGCATGGTAAGCTCTATGCTGGTGAATCGCGTTGCTCAGTGTGTAAAAACGCGCTCGACATATTCTGCAAAGGTGAGTGAAATATTGTTTTTCATAATCGTAAGTCTCGTCTCATATCAAACCCAGTAGTCATATAAAATCCCCAAATTCACAGATGTTTGGGTTTTCATGGGAGAATTGTGGAAAGCCAGACGACCCAGCGGTTCTGAAAACCCTTGCCCTGTCTCCGGACCCCATCACCATCCCAGGGGACCTAACTGCCAGTGCATCCGGGTCCACAACAGTCCAACTGACCGACCCCCTCGCTGTGAGTACCCATATACACCAAGCATGGATATCCTTCTCAAAAGTCCTTAATGCAGTGGTGAAGTTAGTTTCAGACATTGCCCAGACTGACCAGATTTCAATGGCTGACTGTGTACTCAGCTTATTGACCCTCTTCAGAATGTATGTTAACTAAAAAATGTCAATTGCTCATGACAGAAATAACAAACTGTAACATGTTAAGGGAGCTTTTGTTTGTCATTTAGCATACACTAACTGGGAATACTTGCAGCATGTGCATGCTTCAGTATATTTTTTTATTTAATATTATTTAATTTAATGGGCAGTAACTCACTTTAGATTATTCCACCAGCAGATAAATAGATAAAAAGCAGAATATCTTTGCAAGATGCACATTGGTGGACAAGTCTCGATATTCAACACTCTTAAGCCTGCTGCGAGTTACCACAATGACCCACACAAGGAACATGTTTTAAAGAATGGGCAAAAAACTGACATAACAGACTTCTGCATGGCCTTCAAAAGTCCCTGTCAGGCTCTCCGGTTCCAGTATTTCAGAAACGACCGCCCTCCTGGGCTTTTTCTGCACAGCAGTGTCTAAGATTTCCCTTTATTTGTTGGTGCAACAAATAAAAAAATATCCAGTCAGCAGTCTAGTGGATAACAACAAGTCTGCAGCATGGATGTACTACCATCTAATCTGCAGCAACTATGTAATGCTGCATGAACAAACATGCCTGTGCAACTTTTCTGACACCTGAAGAATTCAGGCTGTTCCAGTACTAGATGTGTATGCCTAATGAACTGTCTATGGAGTGCATATCAGGTTTAGTTCAGCACTAAAAAGTAGAAGTAGTGCTTCGTAATTTGTTCTTTTGTCCTTTAAAATAGTGTATTTATGTACACAACCCTGTTTGGAGAAACTGGTTTAAAACCCACCCACTTGCCAGAATGGGGTCAATGGTTTATTCAGATTAGATCGGTTGTGTGACAAATGCTGTTAGTCAAAATCACCCCCCCCAAACAGGCTGAAATTCAAGGCGTTTCTTTTTTTCAAATTTATTTTGAACTCAGTGTGTCATAAACAACGTTTCCATCCACAGTTAATGTGTCAGTGAAGTCACCCTGTAAAAAAAAAAACAGAACATGGTACAGTAAAATATTATTGCAATTGACACAATGTTTTACATTGTGGAATCTTTTTATGTCTATAAATGAATTAGGTGGAAATGCTCCTCGAATAAACATCAAAATCAACATGAAGTCATGTGCGGATTCATAAAGCAGTTTAATATGCAACAGATGAAATTAGTTGATGATCTTCACAAAGTGGTAAAAGTGCTTAGAATGGCGCTTGACGCTACCTTCCAGTTATCTAAGGTCTTACTGTGTCGACTCAATAATCATTCATGAGGAATGATGCATTGCTGCCCTGTGACAAATAAAAAGACCATTGCTCTCTGTAATAATCTCATCATGTAGCCTTCCACACTGTATTTGCAAGCTGTTAGAGCACAGGTGCCAAGACCAGAGTGTGGCAGATTTGCTATTTAATAGTTTTTTGTGACAAAACTATTGGTTTGAAAAATGTAATGGAAACATGTTGGACGTTTTCTACATGACCGAGGAAAGGAAAATAATATATTTTATGTGCACAAGGTCGTTATGCAGTGCCAAAACGAGCTTGGTGGAAAAACCCCACTGGTGGGAACATTTGAATATTTATTTCTTCATTGCTATATTTAGGAAACATGTTTTTTTTCTGCTGCACTCAGCATTTCAACATGCAGATACACACTGCTTACCCACATTTCAACAACTGTATTATTGCATTACTTATTGTATTAATATTGTTTTATTTCAGGTCTTGGCCATTTTTACATAACTTTCACATTCTGCCATTGCTCACTCTTGTTGGATCAGTGAATGCAGGGCAGAGAAAACTGACTTCGCTTCCTCCAGTAAACAATGCAGTGTTTTGGATGGCACTTACTCTAACCCTCTATCAATGTAGTGCAATGCAAAACACATAACTGGAGACAACCAATGAGTGATGGCTAGAATAGCCTTTTTTTTCTAAACACCCCAGTTGGGTGGGCCTATTTTTTTTTTCATTCTGTATCTGTCCAAGTTAACGGTCTAATGTTATTATTGACAGAACCACTGGAGTATTTGTTTATCAAGCCTCAAAGTTTAATGATGCTATTTTCTCATCATGTTTTGTTGATATAACTTTCTGAGACCCGTTTCTGTCTTAAGTTCATAAATACAATTGCCTTACCCTGGTCTTGGGTCTGTTTTATGTAATTTTGCCATCTGAATAGCTGCTATTGTCATACTATTAACCAGGCTGCTATTTCCTTCTCTCATATAAGGACCTTGTGATGGGTCTATTTTGCTTTAGGGTAAATATGTTTTGGTCTTGAGATGGGTATTGTGCTCAAACATGGACATTTACAGTGGGCTTCAACCCTTTCCTCAGATACCCCCAGACATTTCACAATGTTGACAAATTGAAATTAATTTAAACAATACTTTACAATTAAATTTGAGTTTGCCATACCCACAGCTAGCACAATTGGTAAAAAAAATAAAATAAAATATAATGCAAATCAGTTCAACTCAAGCATTCATACATAAATATTATACTTGGTTAATGTTTATGAACTTTACGGTTAGCCAGATGGGCATTTCAGAGTTTACTATTTGCAAATGATCGTAACGTTAGACACGTCACACCTCTTATCAAAAGGATATACCACTTTTCAATGCAAAGAATACATTGATTTTAAATAAACTGTAAAACAGTCTTTTCATTAGATTGTTCCTTTGATTTGCAACGGTATTCAGATTTTTTCAGTGGGGACCTAGTTTGTTTTTTATATTTTAAATGACCTGATTTTTGAAAGCATATTTTGTTTTTGTTCCAAACAAAATAGATTAACCACCTCCCAGCATTTCAGCCTCCACTTAGAATAATGCTGTTCAAATGTATTCTGGGAAATGTTTTTAAGGTAATTGTAAATTATTGTAGGTAACCCACAACATGAATAGTCAACTCTTTTCAGACCGCTCTAAGTATGTACTTTTTGAACCAGACATTTCTTTACATTTGTTTTGTTCTGAACGGAACCAAACCTTCTGACTGGAAGCACTGTTCTTACCAGACAAAACACTTCCAAACAATGCGGAAAAGCTTACTGTGGAATATGCAAGCTAGCTAGTTTGCATTCTAGGTTGATATGAGTGTTGGACACAAGATATGACTGATTTTGTGGGCAGAGAGCGAGAGAGGGGTGGACATGAAGAAAGCTTGGCTTGAAATCTACCCTCTCGTAATCATAATGTCTCATTACTTAAAGGGGAAATGTGTATGATTTTTACTCTACTACTCACATGAACACAAGCAAAAATGAGCAGTAGACAACTGCAGTTCTCGTATACTCAGTTTAGACACTCGCGTAGTACTATCCTTCCTACCCTACTAACCACCTGGACTAGCTAATACTATTCCAGTCTTGTTCTGTAAGGGAAGACAAGACAAATCATGTCTTTGTTCAGAGGCAGGATTCTACACCGTGTGCCTTTTAATGAATCACTTAGTTATGATGTGGATAGATAGGAGGAGGAATGGCTACAACAGAGCGACTTTGAATGTACTTTGTCTGAGTCAGTTAGTCTTGAATTATTGTTTGGGCAAAGGAGTACCAGAATCAAGAACACGTCATATTTACCAGTTCCCATCCATTTGAAATAAGTGTTTTGTTTACGGGAAAGTGGAGATTACTTTTATTCCCTGTTTTGTTTCTGTTCCTTGAGAAATGTTGTTAATTTTAGATTCTGTTCCCTGAATAGGTACATCGTATTGGAAACCATATGTGTTGTCAAAAACAAACTGTTACATGGTCTGTAGAATTAACATTGAATTTCAGTTCAAAACGTACTTCAAAATTGTGTTAAATGCTGCTTCCTGTGGGGTGTCGCCTAGTCAAATTAAAATCCAAGAATTAAATTGGACTTGTGCAACTGAACTTTAATCTTTTCTTGTCGTAGGTAAATGTGACCCTGGAGAAGGAGGTGGCTGGGTTCTGGGTCAAAGTCCCGTGCGTGGATGAGATAGGGAGCTGCCATTACACAGACGTGTGTAACCTGCTCAACCAACTGATCCCACCAGGCCAGGACTGCCCTGAGCCCCTGCACACCTACGGCATGCCCTGCCACTGCCCCTTCAAAGCCGTGAGTCAGCGGACCATCGTCACAGCGATTATGGCACAGTCATTTGGAACGGTTTTGCAATAGAAAGCGAACCTCTATTGTTATTGTGAAATCCCAGGTGGTCCCTCTGTTTCTGCCCCTTGTTATTTACACTGCTCAAAAAAGTTTATGGAACACCTAAATCCCACATCGGGTCTCGATGAAGGAAATATATTAAAGATCAAAATCTTTAATGTATATTGTGTGATTCGTTGAGAACAAAGTGACGTAACAACGGTCAGTAGAAACCAAAATCACCAGCCGATCGAGGGCTGGATTCAAACTCAACACCGAAAATCAAAGTAAACAATTGAAATCACAAGCCGTTCCAACTTGCCTGAATTTCATCATGGCAACTCATAATGTGACTCAGTAGTTTGTATGGCCCCCACGTGCCTGTATGCACTCCCGACAACGTCTGGGCATGCTCCCGATGAGACAGATTGGGTCCTGTGGGATCTCCTCCTGGATCAGGGCATCAGTGAGCACCTGGACAGTCTGTTGCGCTACTTTGCGGTGTCGGATGCACCGATAAATACTGTCCCGGAGGTTCTCAGTTGGATTCAGGTCTGGGGAACGTGAGGGCCAGTTAATGGCATCAATGCCTTCATAGTCCTGGAACTGCCTACACACTCTGGCATCATGTGGTCGGGCATTGTCCTGCACCAGGAGGAACCCAGGGCCCACTGCACCAGCGTAAGGTCTGACGATGGGTCTGAGGATTTCATCCTGGTACCTAACATCAGTCAGGGTACCGTTGGCTAGCATGTGGAGGTCTGTGCGACCCTCCAAGGATATGCCTCCCCAGGCAATCACTGATCCACCGCCAAACTGGTCATGCTGGATGTCGTTGCAGGCAGCATTAAGTTCACCACGGCGTCTCCAGACTCTTTCACATCTGTCACATGGTCAGTGTCATCCTGCTCTCATCTGTGAAGAGAACAGGGCGCCAATGGTGGACCTGCCAGTTCTGGTGTTCTCTGGCGAATGCCAGTCGATCTGCACGGTGCTGGGCTGTGAGCACAGGTCACACTAGAGGATGTCGGGCCCTCATGCCACCCTCATGGAGTCTGTTTCTGACAGTTTGGTCAGAAACATGCACACCAGTATCCCGCTGGAGGTCATTTTGTAGGACTCTGGCAGTGCTCCTCCTGTTCCTCCTTGCACAAAGGAGCAGATGCCGGTCCTGCTGCTGGGTTGATGTCCAGCTCTCGAACCCTGTCCAGCTCTCCTTGTGTAATGGTCCACCATGCTCTTGAGACTGTAGTGGGAGACATAGCAAACCTTCTTGCGATGTCGCGTATGGATGTGCCATCCTGGAGGAGCTGGACTGCCTGTCCAACCTGAATGGGCTGCAGGTACCGCTTCATGCTACCAGTAGTGACAAGGACACTAGCAAAATGCAAAACTAGAGAAGAGTCAGTCAGGAAGGATAAGGAGAGAGCAATTGTCTGTGGCCACCACCTGCAAACCCATACACTTTTTGGGGGTTGTCTTGCTGTTGCCTCTCCAGTGCACCTGTTGTCACTTTAATTTTCACCAAAACAGGTGACATTGATTCACAATCGCTTATGCTTCCTAACTGGACAGATTGATATTCCTGAAGTTTAGTTGACTTGGTGTTATACTGTGATGATTATATGTTCCCTTCAGTTTTTTTGAGCAGTGTATTTGGGTGCTTTTCAAATTGAGTTTTTAACATGATTCGTCCCACCGTGGGTGTGGACTAACAGTGAAATGCTGACCTATGGCCCTTTAAAAAATTGCTTTTTTTATTTTCTGTTGATAGGTAAAATGGAAAAGGAAGATGGAAGGGTATTATCAAAAGAAATATATACACTTTGTTTTCCGCAACAAAACCTGACTTTGGTATGCAACGTTGAAAATGCCAGCACCTCTTGTGGTTAGGGCTTGGCCACTTCCCTCTTTCATATCCCCTTCAGTTGACCTGTTGTCCGTTGATGGCATTGTGAACTATTTGTTAGGCAACAGAAACCTCTTTATTTGCAAAATGATATTGTCCACTTTCCATTGTCTAGGTGTTAAAACTGAACCACTTCAACCAATACGGGTCTTCTTCACATTCTTGCGGATGTGGAAGATTATCTTCCAAATAACAGTGAAAACCGTGAACATACAGTATTTGTGTTTTCTCACTCAGTGCTCATTTTGTTTTCACAAGGATACGTTTTCCTGACTACAGTGATCGATACAGTTCCCCAACTTAGTACACAGCAGTCATTCAGTTTACTCAAAGATTTGTTGATATGTTTAGGCTACTTGTTTTCCTTTGTTTTCAACTTTTCTATGTTCTAGTCATGCTAATGATCTGTACTTTTTCATACACTAAGGATACCGTACTTCTAGACTAGAGTCCCAAATGGCATTCAATTCTGGATAGTGCTCTACTTTTAATCAGAGGTCTGTGGGTCCTGGTCAAAACTAGCAGACTTTAGGGATACATTTCCTTTTGGGAAGAAGAGAAGGACAAAGTGTATTGGTTTGAACTCTGTTATTTTTCTGTCTTCTCCAAGGGGGTATACACGCTGCCAGAGTCTGCTTTCTACCTCCCGGACATAGACCTGCCTTACTGGCTGACCAACGGACACTACAAAGTACAGGGAGTCCTTGGAGCAATGGAGAAAGAGATGGGCTGCCTCAAAATCACCTTTGCTGTCCACTCTAATAACTAAGGTGGACACAGGGACAAGGTTTTGTATTCGGTTTATGAGCCGGTGTCCCAACACATTTCATGTTATAAGCACAGATCCAATTCCAGGGAACTTCTACTCTTCTCAGACCTGCAATTAAGAACTGGGAGTGCTGATCCAGGATCGGTTTTGCATTTAAAGGGGCAATCCACCGAAAACCTCTCAAAGCCAGCAATAAACATGTGAAATTTGTTTTAAATATCTATTGAGATTCACGTCAACTAGAAAAATCGCACTGCACAGCTCTTTCTAGAAATGCTTTTAGATCAGTGGGTGGGACATAATATAAAGCCAAAATCTGCATGTTATATAGTTGTAAAATCGCTTAAACACACTGCACACATACCAGTGTTTATGTTGGTAAAAATCGCTCAAATCTTTGTTTATCTGGTTGCCGTGCAAGTCTGAAACAGCTATTAGCAGATTTGAAACTCGACGATCAATGAATTGAGGAACAAAATGCACCAGCACAGCTGATGGTTGACAAGCCACATTCAGGGTGTTAGGCTTCATCATGTTTGCTAAGCCAATGTTACCCACAATGCACTGCATAGCTCTTTGAGAATGTGTAGGTGACCAAACCAAAGGGCTGTAAGGTTTCATGAGGCATTTACCCCTTTAATGGACATAAAACATAAAACGGTAATCAAACGAAGAGGGTGGATCTGATCTTGGATCAGTTTAAAACCACTGCTTAAAACCTTTCGGGAATATTGTCTCTGGGCCAAATAGATTCAGAGTTGTTACTGTAGCGGAACTGCAGCTCCAGAACATTCACATTAAAGAGATTGAGTTGAATCAGCTATACAAGCAATAACTACTATGAATTGTTTTTTGTCTTTTTATGCGGTATGATTCCAATTTCTTGTCAAGCTTAAGCTTTTACTGCCTTTTGGCAGTGAATTACCGTTGGGGTGGCACTGGTCAGATGACATTTTAAATTAAAGGTTTTCATTCCGCTCTATAAATTTCAGGGTGAAGTGTTAGTTTTATAGGTCGTGTCTCAAATGGCACCCTCTTCCCTACATTGTGCAATACTTTTCACTGGGGCTCTGGTTAGGGGTAGTGCCTTATATATGGAATAGGGTGTCAGATGTGTACAACTAATTTGATTTTAGTGCCTTGGATTTTAATACTGGTTCTGTTTGCTAGTGTTGGTACCAGAGAATGCTATTGATGCTAATAGATTTGGTAGATATGGCTAATAATACGGTCTATAAATCAGATGGGACTATGTAATGTTTTCAAAGGGAATTGCATGAATATAGGCAAACAATCCTGTCATACAGCTATACGCTCATATTATAGAACCAATTTGGGAGTTAAGTGTACTAAGTAAAATGTAAGTGCACTTCCTGTCTTAAGTACACATTAATGACATTTTAAACATGCTTAGAAATCTCATTGTTCCTTGGTAATTAAGAATGTATTTATGTACAACTATGGAAGAAAAAAGTATTATGCTGGTGAATATGTCACTGTAAATCCACTCTGTACATTCACACTATTTTTTTTTTTAAATAAAAAGAATCTTGTAATTGACAACTTGTGAAAAAGTGTATTGTGCATTCAGGGTGAATTTATGCAATGTTTATATATTACCACAGGATGGCACTAGAGATTAAATGTTGTTAAACTTACAACAAATGTACACCACAGTGAGTGATTGGGTATTATGGCTTGACTATACGTACTGATTTCATCTGACTTTCACACAAACTTCATTAAGTGGTTTTCAATGCATATAATTGTGATGGTATTTTTCTTTAAAAACAAGAAAAGAAGGAGGCCAGGAAACGGCTCTTCTTTCTACGCCGATTAAGGAGATTTGGCATGGATTCCAGGATACTCACCAACTTCTACATATGCACTATTGAGAGTATCCTGTCCGGCTGTGTCACCGCCTGGTATGGCAGCTGCACTGCCCTCAACCGCAAAGCACTTTCAGAGGGTGATTAAAACAGCAGAGCGCATCACAAGGTCTGACTTGCCATCCCTGCAGGATCTCTACACTGAGAGGTGTAGGAGGAGGAGCAAACGAATTATTACAGATCCCAGACACCCATGCCATGGACTGTTTAACAAGCTGCCGTCAGGCAGAAGGTACAGGAGTATTCCATCCAAAACTAACAGGCTACGGGACAGTTTCTTTCCTCACTCCGTAAGGCTGCTCAATTCAGGAACCCCTCTTCCCTTCCATCCATAGTCCCATGCACACCTGTCACTTTACATCATGCTCATCTGCCAATCATATCATGCACACCTGTCACTTTTACATTGCACTGCGGTTGTACAGTTGTATAGTTATTATTGTTATTATTATTGATGTGTGTTTTTTTTGTACAGTGTTATTATTATTGATAGTTTGTGTTATCTTATTTTTATATTATAATTACTGTTACTTTTTTTAACTTTTAACTGCACTGTCGGGAGTTGGAAAACCAAGCATTTCATTGCCATAACTTATTGCAAATGACAAATAAACCTTTTGAACTTGAACCTTTTTCTTTCCTTTCCAAAAAAGTCAAAAAGGAAGGTTTTGAGTGAGGAACAGAAGGGTTCAAATTAAGAGACCACTGCAAATTGAACGTTTCTGTTCATTACTCAAAACTGTCCTTTTCAACTTTTTTGGAGCGGAAAGAAAAAGGTGCAGTGGTCTCTTAATTTTATCAGGAGCTGTATATACTCTGTGTTTTTATATGCGGTAGGAAGCCTTGAATTGAATCTTCTCTTAGGAGTGTTGACCAGTCAGTCTGCAGATGGAAATCCAGTCTTATTACAAGGCTGTTCAGATTCCAGATGATTGAGTTACTTCTTAACTTGTCAACCTTCTCCTCATTCCTGATTTTCCAGAGTGTACTTCAATTCACTTTAAAGTGCCAAATGTCTAGGTGCTCTCTCTATGTCACAACAAGTCTCAAAGCAGATGTCCCTTGATAGGTAATACTAGGTGTTGTCTGTCCTCTAGCAGCTGGGTTTGATGTAGTTTATCACTGTAATAATAACTATAGTACTGTTTGAACTTAGTTTTTTTCAATAACTCACATAGAGGCAGTGTTGCTCCTTATAACTCCTATACTACATAGAAAGCAGGGAGGATGTTTTTAAGGAGGTTTTTCTGTTTACCCCTGCAAATTGTTGTCTAGTAAATTGCTTGATGATTTCCTGTTATTCATGCATCACTCCTTAATAGCCCCCTTTCGTGTTCATGCACTTCAGGTAGGGGCACTGCGGGTGTTTATATAGTATAAGGTCACTTTTTTGTTTTTGTCAGAGTGAATATTTATAGTATTTAAAGCAGTAAACTGCAGGTTTTTACTGTTCGTGGTGCAGGGTAAAATGAGTGATAACGTCAAAGATAGCGGAGGCAAAACAAAGAGCACAGTTGTCCTGTAAATCTCTGCCCACCACTGTCCTCTGTTGTGGCTACAGGGAACTGTAGTCATGTGTCTCTCTAGGACTCTGTGAGCTCTGACTTGGTCTCAGAGGCCAGTGAAATAAATGGCAACCTATTCCCTTTACGGTACACCATCCTTACTATCAAGTGGGGCACTCTGTAGGGATTAGGGTTCAGTTTGGGATGAATGCAGTGGAAAGAATGTTATCATTCATTTGAGAAGAGAGAAGGTTGAGGAGAGAGGACCTGCCAGCGTTGTCTTAAAGCTCTGTGGCACAAAGCACATTTATTAGGCCTACGTGTGTCCCTGCTGGATGCCTGGTCTTCCTGCCTCGTGCCTCAAATTTATGAGGCTTTATAATGCCCAATACCTTTAAGCCCTCACAAATACACATTCTCTTTTTAATATAAGACGTGGACATGACTTTCCAAATGCCAAATCTTATAATAATATGCTGTAGTGCTGATCATTTTTAATACAGTGTATTTGACTGTTTTTTTGAATAGTTGATTTTAAGAGCAAAGAACTGTTCATGCATGACTGATATATAGAACGTCACACGTCTGTACAGTGCCGGGCAACAGACCGATTCTCTAATTTTTCTGAATTACAAATGGTACATTGAAATGTAATTGTTTGATATTACATGTTAAAATACTGAAACTCAAACAATGATATGTCAAGTAATTGTATGAAAAGTAAGAGTTTTGAGAAATGGTGTGATGAAGCAACTGTGCTTACTAGGATCTCCAATCACTTGGATATTACTGTATGTTGTACCGTTTTCCTAATCTATGCATTTGTATTACTTTATTTCTAACTTGTGTAGAATGTCCTTTGGTCTTCATTCTAGACTCAGAGTCACAGACTGACCAATGACAGTTTGTTATCCAGAAAATGGAGACCACTGGCGAGGTAACTGTGTCATGGTTAGGAACGTTTTATTTCATCTGTATTAACTGGGTGATTCCTCAGCACAGCGGTTGAATGCCCAAGCAACATATTTCATATTCAATCATTTCCTTGGACTGTCAGTGTTTTAAAACTTCAAACAGAACCAAATTTCAGTGTACATTTGTAATTGAGTAAAAATAAGAGAATTGCTCAAGGGTTTGAATACTGTAGAATCTCTCTGACGTGTTAGGGGAGATTCTACTTCTCTTGAAGAGAAGTAGCCTGACCACAATTATTTGAATGTAGCCTTGCTTAATACAAAAAGTGATCAGCTCTTTAGCATATGATTACAGGCAGAGGTGGGCAGTATTTCTGAAATGTGTATTTAAGCTGCTTTAAAGTATTTTCTTATTTGTATTTCAATGACCTGAACCACATACAACTGGTCACATCAAGTGATATTCTTTTTACCTTTACCAAGAATGTTCTTAAAGGGGCCACTTGCCACTTGTCAAAAATACAAAATGTTCCTGTATGTTAATATCATACATAAACATTAGGGTATTTTGGAATTGTTGCCCATCAGTTATCAAAGATCATTGAATTAAAGTCTTGGAACTAAAATACTATTTTTTTTTTTTTTTAGAAAAAAAGAAGTGACTTGTTTTTTTCTAGTCCTTACTTTCAAATGACACTGAGGAAGTCATCATTAAATGTCTCCTCCCTTATTCCAGTGTTTGTCTTTTTTTCTCTGAAAGACCCAGAGTTGACGTCACCATCTAAATTCTCTTCCCATCTAAATCTTCTTTCCAGAGCGTTTGTTCAGGCTTGCCTTGTCCCAGAACTGTTTTGCCAACTCCCATGGCCGGTGTCACTCCAAATGACCATAAAATTTGGCAAGACACCAAAAACAGACCTTGGGTTAGGCTATATTAAGGCCTCTTTCCCTAATAAATGGTGACCAACGACCCATCTGGATTCTCTGCCTAGATATGTATTGATGTTGAATAAATGTTACGATGACATTGACATATAGTTTTTCCTCTCCTCTGCAGTGCAACCTGTACATTGCATCCATTAGCATATCACATTCTTATTGTAACGAATAGAGTGGATGGACCTGTCAACCATCACATTTTTGGTACAGTGGTCCTGATGAGAGACTTTTCAACAGCACAGGTACACCTCACGTTGTTCTGCACCACAGACCTTAACATTTTCATGCTGAGAAACTCTGTTGCATCACGAAAACATCTGTTGCTCAAAGTGTTTTTGGGGTCTATTCAGCCGTTGGTATCTGAGACACTGCAGCTGCTGCAACTATGGAAAGTCACTCTGTTCACACAGTTCTCAAGGAACAACTGCTCCATCTTTTTATGTGGGCTCCTATACCTATAAATAGATGGGTTGACAAAAACGAAAGGGTTTCAGGTTCCACGGGTGATCTGGCTCTAGAACTGTAGAGGTGTCACATCTATGTTTAGTAGTGTATGAACTCAACCGAGGGACAAAAATAGACTCGGTGTCTCACTGATGGTTTGTGGCGGAGAGTAAGCTGGTGTGTTGGAGAAAGTAAAAACACTAAAATACATTGTTCTAAAAGTTTTGATTGTATTGTTTTATTACATATTTTCCTTCTTCAAATTGAAATAACAAATCTCTAATACTGCATTAATTTCTGGGTCATTTGAAAGGGCCAAACAGCTGTGGCCAGATAAAGGCACCTTTTCACTTTTAAATTATTCTTTCTATCTTCTCAAAAAAATGTTGTTGCTCACTTTAAATTATTTTCTATATTTCATAAACATTTTTATATTTGGGAACTACTACTCTGACTGGGTGTGCCAAAACGTTTTACTTTCCAGTAAGTGTAGGTTTAAAAATATAATATAGAAAATAGAGAAGGACATGGATTCAATTAAAGACAGCTGAGAACTTGTAACCGGTTGTGGATCCTTCGGCCAAGGTGGCTGCAGACAAAAGCTTTGTGTATTCACTAACAGAATCTTTGAGCTTGCTGCCCTTTTTACTTTTCAGCAGAAAACAACTCTAATTCTTCAAAGCGTGAGCGGTGTCCTCTTCCAAATGTTGTTTTCAATGTTGTTTTCCTGCATCTCTTCTAAACCATTCCTGATTGCTATTGGATGTTCAGTTGGGGTCATGGAGTCATTGTCCTGTTGGACGGCCCAGGATCTTTGATGTTGACCCCATTTTTGGATACTAGGTGGAAAATTGGTCTTCTAACCAATTGATAATTTGCTTATTTGATTATGCCTTGTGTTTTGCACCCCTGGCATCATTAAAAAAGTGTTGTGTAACCCTAACACCCCCCATCCCGTCATACCAGAGACAGCAAAGCAACCCTACAGTTATCAAAAGGGTTTATTTTGTGGAGGGTGTTCTTTTCATTATAGAGGAGATGCAATATTGATGTGGGGGTTGCTTTGCTGCTTCTGGCACTAGGGGCTTTGAATGTTTGCAAAACATTACAAATTCAGTTGTTTTGGAGTTCAGTCCATGCCTAATGTTCAACCCGTGGCCGAAGAATTCAAAGGAGGATTTGACACGGAACTAAATGGGTGTACCTAATAAACTGTCTTTTGTCGCAACTTCATTACATCAAATCTTTGTTCAATTTTGAAATATTTGAATGCTTTTTTTTTAATTCAGCCCGGGTGTTTTTGTGAAAACAACTTTGAGAGTCCTCTATATACCCGGCTGTAGTTTTGCATTTCACCTATGATGTCACCTTTACGAAACATGATTGTATCAGAACAGAGATTTTCATGGGATCTGCAGATCTGCCCGGTAGTTTACATTCTATGTGCAAACGCACACACAAACATTCCAAACCTACAGGTCATTTAGCTCAAGCCTATCCCTGTGACGGAACAAGATCTGCTCTTTGATTGTGTGCTCCTCTGGAGTTTGAGTATTCATTTTGCCATTAGGGAGGCCATTGTTAAAATTGCTTACAGTTGTCCAGAATAGTCTTCCATCAGCAATCGCTGCTCACTGCCTCAGATTACAGCTTAAAGGTTTTCACAGGGGCAGATGACCCGCCGCTGCTGAATAAACCAAACCAGATCTACTGCAGACGTGACTCACAATGGACACAACCATCATGCAACTTAATTTTCAGCACAATATTGTATTCAAACTCTGTTCATCTTTCTGTATCTAGATATGCTGCACTGATATTGCATGTGTAAATCCATGTGTATTATATACTACGTATAATACTATGTATAACAGCAACATATACTATCTCACAGTCTTATGTTCACCACCCATTTGAATATAATTGCATGTCATCTTTTTGTATGTTCTGTCTGTATATGTTATCTACCATTAGTAACACCATTACACCAAGTACAATATGAGCATGTGTAAATGTATTTAGTGAATACATAATGTTCAGAAGATATTCGCGACAGCAATAATATTGTCCAGCTGTGAATAGAAAGTTACTGTGATGTTGCAGGTTCTTGGTAAGTTATGTGGGGTATGCAGCCTGGCTGCCCCTCCCTTCAAGATCAACAGGACCTCAAACTCAGTAAAGGAGCTAGTCTGATAAGTAAATACTTGAAGGGCCATGGCTTTAACCCTTGTGGCAAGCTTGGTAGTAAACAGGTTGTTCTACTAACATTTTTAGGTGATTCCTATGACGCGTTTTTGTTCTCCAATTTCTTTAGGAAAACAAATCACGGCATCAAATACATCTTTTAATGTCTTAATTCGTTTATTACTTCTAGTCGTTTTTCAGCACTTAGGGGCAGGCGAATACTGCTCAAATGAACTACTGCTCAAATGGAATAGCCTAGCCTACGCAATCCTTAAACTATACATGAAACCCCATGATTGGCCAACCTGTTATTTGGTTTGTAAATCATTGCGTTATCCGATGGGGCGTGTCTTCGTTGTATTACGGTAATAATTCAAAAGTTGAATTACCTACAAACAGTTTTCCCCAACATGATGCGGAGTCCCCAGAATCCGTAGTTTCACATTCAGATTTTGTGGTAGCATGGTTCGGTCCAATAGTTAATTGAACACGAATTTGCGGAAGGTCAGGATTCGTATTTGGTAAGAGAACCGCCCATCTCATCGAGTTGAGCGTGTTGTTGTGAGAAGCGCAGTCTATGCTGCCGACCACTGCCCGGCGTGCTGCAGTAGCTTAGTTGGTATTTGAAAGTTGGTCCTGTAGACAATGGCTTGTAGAGTTTGACTAAAGGACGTGGGACAGGCATGGGTTGCAACCACAGCAAGGTGTGCGACGGAGTTTGCAAGAAAAAGGTATTTAATTATATTTTTTCAAATTGTGTATCTAGAAGTTAATTAGCCAAACAAGCGGTGTTATTGTAGCTGCCATTGTCGCGGCGACTTTACGCGTGATTACAGTAGGCGTGTTGCATGTTTTAAGTCAGTATTTCTTTTAAGGAGACACACGTGTATTGACATTAATGATCTCGGCCTAGGCTATCAGTGTCTGTAAAGTTTTTAAAAAAAAAGTCTTGATTGGAGACAGATGTGGTGAAAATAACTATACAGTGGTCTTTCCCATGAGTTTAAACCCTACTTGTCAAATGTAACGGTGCCAGGAACTATTCTGATGTCATTCTTCCGCATTACACATTACTTCTAGGAAAGGAAAGTTACAGGTTATCAAGCGCTCCCTGGTGATTGGTCGGCATTGTATCAATTAACTCCTATTTCAGTATTATTCTATCGTCATAAGCACATCAGTAATGAGAATGCATTTATGAGATTGACACTTAATCCTTCCCATTATAGTGACAATTATGTTTTAATTCAGGGGTTTTGGGTTGCACAAAATCAGTTCATACTTTCCAGTCATAAAATTGACAGTTGCTTTAGGATATGGAAGCTGTAGTAATTCGTATGCAGCTATGCATTGTAGATCTACATTTATCTACTTGCACTAGTACAACCTCTTTTTGACCTATACAACCGGTGCCTAAGTTTAATATTACACACCGTTTTAATGATATCCCAAACTGTACAGTTTCCAGGACGTTGCATGGACATCAAACTACATTGATTAATCATTGATTTACAGAAGATAACATTGCATTTATCTGGTTGTACAGCAACCAGATAAATTTACACATTGAAACCTCATTTACACATTGAAACCTCATACAATTTTAAACTGGTCTGGCACTTGGATTAGCCAAAATTCAGTTTGTGGATTTGCTGGAGGCGAATAGTTGCAGCTTCTGCAGAGCAGATCACTAAACCATCTGTTAGCCTGCTTGACGTAGGCAACTGGAGAAGTGTGAAGGTCTGCTAGAGAAGGCTTGACTCCAAGAGTAGCCTGGAGACACATACACAAACTATGCACTATGGTTCCATAAGGACCATTATGAAAAAACCACATGAAAGTCTCAGCCAAGTGTTAATGTAATGGCAAGGAATATTTGTTTCTCAGCTTGAAAGACTCAACAACACTCTAAAATCAAACTTCCCTTAATTAACACTGTTTCCTTTGCTTTATTGAAGATGTCTTTCATTTGTGGTCTGTTTTCCAACTTCTATTGGCCTACGGTCAATGTTTTTGTCACCCATGTGTGTTCTTGACGGGACACTTTCTTCTACTAATATGTGTAGCATTTTGCCCTCAGTGGGTAATTTTCTTTTTAACCAGTGTGCCTTTTCAACATACTTAGACTCGATATTTCTCACAAAAGTCACAAATCACTAAATTTCGTCTTGCAGTGCACACTGGTGCCGGGGGGGATTTGTAAACACAGTGTACATTTTGTCCCAGGGCGAAGATGTTTCCTGGGAGTTGTAAACACAGTGTACATTTTGTCCCAGGGTGAAGATGTTCCCTGGGAGTTGAGTCTGTCTCCATGTTGGACTTCATGTTGGACTTGTGTTTAAAAAGGCAGTAGAAACGGGCTCTGTCCCAAATGCAACCATGTTCTCTCTGTAGTGCACTATTTTAGGCCCTGGTTAAAAGTAGTTGACAGTTTAGGGAATTTTGTGCCATTTGGAACACTTTGCCTGAAAAGGAAGAGGAGACATGATTTATGGTTGCGTTAAAGAGAGCGCTTCTCCGACCTATGCTCGACATGTATTCCTGGACCTGGGTAGTTAAGACTTTTAAATGCTTGCTCATCGGCTGTGACATCCCTTGTCTACATTGTTTCTCTGGGGTCATTTCCCTATAGGGATAGTAGAGAAGCAGCCGTACTGAAATGGATGAGGGCATTATCGGGGCTACATTCTAAATAGTACCTTATTCCTTTTCTGGGGCACAATTTCTGGACTATAGGAAACAGTGTAACTTGGGACACCCAAGGATTTTAGTGTAAAAACAAAGCCGGTGTCCCATGTTCTTTGGAGTGTCTCTGTGTGTTTATACAGCGGTAATGGCATGTTGCCTTATAGGAGGGGGGGCAGACTGGTCTCCATGACAACCGTACTATATGGCTAGTGACTTAAACTACATTGGATTTGTAACACATCCAAACTGGAGCAGTGTAATGTGTACTCATATGATGTTAGTAAAGTCAGGAACCTAGTTGTTGTTACAGTTATCTAGTTGCAGTTTGCTGCAAATATGTTTTTCTTCAAGCTGGGCAAATATTTGGTATGACAAGTTTTATTGACCTGTGACTTCATACTGTATTCTGTGCACAAATGTTGAAGTATAGGTTGTTGTTATTGTTATTTAATGCAGACCTGTTTATTGTGGTTTCTACTGTTTCAGTACATCATTTCAAATCACCAGGGTATCACAATGTACAAAGACCAGGTCAGCTGTTGAATCCTAAACTGCAGCATGGACTTCTTACGTAACTTTGAACAAACTAATTATTCATTGCCAGTCATGTGGTCACTAATCACTGCCCATGAGGGAGCAATATGGGTCAAGCTCCCATCAGACTTTACATAATCTGCTACCCTGCTCCAGTTCCCTGACAAGGGGTGGGTCTCTCATACTTAAAAACAGTATGATCGGTACCATAAAAACTTCCCTTTGCCCACTCATGGTAACAGTTCAAGTTCCATGAGTGGGCAAAGGGAGTGCAACAGTCAAGTAGTGCAACAGTCACTTTCAAATGGCCAAGCTTATCCTAAAAGAAAAAAGTGTATTATTTTGGTCTGAAAGTGACCTTAGCCGGTTACATCAGATATCATCACAATCCAAATGAGTTTCAGGTGTGAAGCGGGTCGGTTTTAGAAGGTTGCACGATTTTGATGGGCTAGAATCGCTTGTCAGTCTTATTTTGTCTCAAGTGGCATTTTTTTAAACTGCCTGAGATTTCAGATAGATGATCATGTTACTAGCATCCCTGCAAGTTGTGTAATATCGTGTGAATTCGACCACGGTTTATCAATCACATTCTTTTGTTTCTGCTTAGAGGAAAAACAAAGCGAAAGATGGCGAGAAAACACTGAAGGAGATCAACAACCATCAAAATGGTAGGTGGTGGTTTCCTGTTGTTGTAGACTGAAACTGATTGTACTGACATTGTAACACACTCCTACTGCCTTAGAGCATGTCTGTGAGCTCACTCAGATTCACAGGAGTTTACATGTCACATGATCAGACAGCCTGTTGTCTTGAAATGACTCACTGTAAAATCATACGAGCCCAAACTGACACACAACCTCTGTTGTATCATGCCCACCAGTGACTAGTACATAATACTCAACTCCAGTATGGCTCTTTTGGTTGTTGCATTCACAAAGCCAGGATTCTGGGTTCAATTCCCTGGGTTTGCCTATATATGGAAATGCATCCATGCATGCCTGTGCTGAATGTTTGTTTTGTGTCTTCTGTCCCTATTTGTTGTCTGGGTATGTTTTCATGTACTTGGCAAAGCAATCTGAAGTCACTTTAGATTAAATAATTCGCTAAATTACATGCATTGACTTACTGTTTTAAATTTAAATTTACTCTGGCTTGATCCCAGCGGGGTTACATAATTCCAATGTTTTGGGAATTGCTGGTTGAAGGGACTTCTTCATAACATCTACTGACTGATTGTACGACCTTGTAACTACAAATGTGTCAACACTTTGCCCGTTCTGCATTATAATATTCAACAGGTATGTTCTCTGGTTGCCGTGTTATGACGGGTCTTGGGATCGTGACGTCACAAACCGCCTGAGCACCTAAATGTTATCCTAGCCTGATGACCTATAGCCTAAGCTGCGAGAGACAACACACTTCCTCACGTTTCGAGGAAGGTCAAAAATGTAGTCAGAACTACTCTACTGAATCTGAGCCATTTTTTCTTCAGTGGGTAGCTCTGAGTTCTTGTAGGTAACGTTTGAGTTAGTATGTTGTTCTGGTGTTTCGGTGAGAGCCGAATAGGCAGCAGCCAGGTTGGCCCGACCACTCTGCCAACTACATAATGCTGTCTCGCAAGTGGAATGGCTCCGTTAGGCACCACTTCAGCAGTGGGCAGACATTGTAGAATGTACGGTACAGATTACATCATAGAAGATTTGAGAAGAGCTGAGCATAATTTCTTACCCTGCATGCCATAGGCATGTTTTTCTTATCTTTTATCTATAGATGTTTTTTTTGGATAATGATATTGGGGAACATAAAGGCAGGTGTTAAATTATTGGGGGGGACTGTTCTTTACTTTTCTGATTTTGTAAACTGACATGCCAGTTTCATCAGAAGGATTTCTAGCTATAACACAGTTCTGAAAAACAGCCTGTTTTGATTATTTGACTTTGTTGGCCACTGCTACACTCTGTCCTCCCTTCATCTAGGTAAAGTCCCCTTGGAGGATTTGAATGTGGGTCTAGAAGCCGAGAAGCAGCTGGAGAAGTATGAGCGGCAGCTGAAGATCCTACGGGAGGTTTTGTCTGCGCCTGGGACACAGGAGAGGGAGGTGCTACTGAAAGACTTCAATGGAGAGTTCTGTGCCCTGGTCCACAGCATCGTGGAGAAGGTAGAGTTCTTCAGCTGACTTCCTCCAACCTCTCCTCAAGCACCCACAGCTGTACATTATCCTAACTCTAGCCTGTTCTGGGCTTTCATTTCCCTTCTGGTATGTGGAAGTTCTGGTCAGAAAGAGTCTGAATGAAGTTGGAGGGTGTTTGTTGACCCCCTGAAACAACAGGTATGGGCATGTTCAATCAGGCCTGGAGATTTGAAACTGAAACCAATCAGTTTCCTGGTGCTTGTGTGGATCAGTGCTCAGCAACTGACGGAGTGTTCTGGCACCGTAGTAGATGCTTTGATTATAAGAAGTCAGTATTACACTTTATTTATTTATTTAAATTACGCGACAGTCTAACAAAGCAAATTGCTTCAGTTTTGGATTCTGTAGGCTACACAAGATACTATTTTTAAACAAGACTTTTTTGTTTCTTTTTGTTTTTGTCTGTATGATTTTCCTTGTTTTACTACTGGAGTAAGGACAGGAACAGAGTGAGGACATTTGGTCCATACTGACTTTAACAAGGAGTTTTATCTGACTTGGGATTGAAGTTAGGGTTAGAATTTGGTTTGGCAATAGGGTTAGGGTTAAGTTTAGGCATTAATGCTTAGGTGTCTATATTGGGATTAAGGTTAGGCACAAATTATAGGTTATTGAGGTTAGGGTTAGATAAAAATGTGTTTTTAATAGTACTAAATTGCCCATCTTCACTTCGATAGTAAGACCTACTTTTCTGTGTGTGTATACACCGTTCAGCCATAACATTATGACTACCTGCCTGATGTTGTTTAGGTCCCGCTTTTGCCGCCAAAACAGCCCTGACCCATCGAGTCATGGACTCCACTAGACCTCTGAAGGTGTGTTGTGGTATCTGGCACCAAGACGTTAGCAGCAGATCCTTTAAGTCCTGTATGTTGCGAGGTGGGGCCTCCATGGATCGGACCTGTTTGTCCAGCACATCCCACAGATGCTCGATTGGATTGAGATCTGGGGAATTTGGAGGCTAAGTCAGCACCTTGAACTCATTGTTGTGTTCCTCAAACCATTCCTGAACAGTCCCATACGCAACAAACTGCGATGCACTGTGTGTTCTGACACCTTTCCATCAGTACCAGCATTAACAATTTGAACTACAGTAGCTCAGCTGTTGGATCGGACCACACGGGCCAGCCTTCGCTCCCCATGTGCATCAATGAGCATGGACTGTCAATGACCCGTTCGCCGGTTCACCACTTTTCCTTCCTTGGACCACTTTTGATAGGTACTGACCACTGCAGACCAGGAACACCCCACAAGGGCTGTAGTTTTGGAGATGCTCTGACCCAGTCGTCTAGCCATCACAATTTTGCCCTTGTCAAAGTCGCTCAGATCCTTACGCTTGCCCATTGTTCCTGCTTCTGACACATCAACTTTGAGGACAGAATGTTCACTTGCTGCCTAATATATCACACCCACTGACAGGTGCCATGATAACGAGATTATCAGTGTTATTCACGTCACCTGTCAGTGGTCATAATGTTATGGCTGATCGGTGTATGTGTATATACATATGCAGGCTGAGTGTTTTGTAAAAGCACTTTGTGACAACTGCTGATGTAAAAAAGGCTTTATAAATAAATTTGATTGATTGATATACAGAGGGGTGACGAATCAGGAAAAACCTGAAAAAATGAGTGGAGGAACATAACTGATGCATTGATGCTTGATGCAATTAATCAGTTAACTTCCTATCATACTCTGTGGCGTGTTTCAAAATTTTGAGCAGTCCCAGTTGACCTCGGTGTTGAATCAAGAGGAAAGGATCACAAGTGACTTTGAAATAAGGTTCATTATTGGGTCTTTTCCAGGATGACTGCGCCCCCATGCACACTGTTGCACAGTGTTGTACTGAGGACCCTATACCTTTACCTTATATCTTGAATAATTTACAGAACATATTTCTGTTTACCCGCCAAGTACCTGGCCAGTTTTATGAATAGCTTATTCTTAGTGTTTGTGTCCTAAACGCACCCAATTTCCCATATAGAGCACAACCCTTTGGGTTCAATAGAGCTGTTTGTGATCAACCCATGTTTCAAGGACTTGTAGTTGGAGCAATGGCATTTAAGAATAACCAGAGCAGGGAACAACACAGTAACAAATGATAGTGTCAAGTCATAATGTGTTCAGCTGTTGGGGATAATAAACAATGCATGCTTTTCCATTGCAGAACCTTTGGGAACACAGTCAATTTAGTGCACGCGCGAGAGTGTGTGTGTGTGCGCGCGCGCGCGCGAGAGAGAGTGTAAGTGTAATGCTCTTGTGACTGCCTGTGCTTTGGAATGGCTGGTTATTGTCTTGTGAACTTTTGCTCCTTCAGCAAAGCTAGATCTTTTTATAGGCAGTCCTGTGTTGAAACTTTAAAAAAAAGGGAATCAATTTGTGCAAACAGAGTTGACAGGGAAAAAAAGGAATGAGATGTTTCTGCAGTTTGTTTAGGATTTCACCATTAGTCATAGTTTGGTAGCACCCAGTTGGATTGTTAAGTGTTGGCTGTCCTCATCTTGACTTGGCTTGGTAGACCATTGAGTTGTGGGTGGGTGATCTTGCCATTATACACTTGTTTTGTTTATGTAACGCGATTATCTCGTTGCTTATTTAATATTCACTTTGCTGATCTCCTTTTGACAAGTCTCGATGTGCGTAGTTAAACCATCTCTTTGCTTTTGTTGATATAATCTCCAGGTGAAAACCGAGACGGCTACAGACCTCAATGCTCTCCACGAGGAAAAAAGCAAGAGTACCACCGATCAGTACGAGAGCAAGATTGAAGGCAAGAACTTTGGAAAAATCCTGCGTTGGGGCCAGTGTGTTCTGCTCTGTTGCTTACAGCTCATGGGATCAACAAGATCCAGTCATATACAAATGAAGTCTGGCAAATACAGCTCCACATCTTGACTGCGCCTCAATAGCTTTTGCTAACAGATCGTTCAGTATGTTTCTAAAACATACTATGAATAAGTACAGTGAAAGCCGATCTACTCTGTTCTGGTAGTTTGCAGTTTGTCATTTCATAGGATAATTGTTGGAGGGTCTGTCATTGGAACAAACAATATTTTGAGAATGAAAGGCGCTAACATGGTCAGTCTCTTAATACCGGGCTTTGACAGTGCCATGAAGAGTTGACAAGAGAACACAGCAGAAATAAACTGGACAGACGATTCGGAAAATGTACTTGGGAGTAACCACAGACATCTTGTTTGGAATCTCTGTGTTTCAGAATGTCTAATCATTGAATGATGTCATCCCGGCCCCTAGAATTACATGTAGATTCCCTGTTATTCCCTACAGAACTGAAGACGGCACATCGTGAAGAAGCAGCTCAACTAACGGAGACCCATCAGGCTGCTGAGAATGTGTTAAAGGTATGGAGGATTTCAGTCGTGGTATATTTTCCCTGAGCATTTGATCCCCTTTGATTTTGCAGAGGGGCAGAGTTAGAGGTATATCCCTGATGTGATGAAGAACACTGTACTGACCAATAGTTGCTCTCCCTCACCCTATTCTACATGAAGGAAAAGGTCGAGGAGCTTACTGAAGAGCTGCTTGTGTACAACAAGTTAAAAAAGAGAGTTGAGGATTCTACCTTCAAGAAGGACCTGCAGAGGAACATTCAGGTGTGTGCGCGTGCGCGGAGTGTCTCGTAACCAGTTCACTTGTTTTGACTGTTTCCTAAAACATCTGGTCTCCAGCTCTCCTTAGCATGCTGTTAATTATATCCCCTTCCTCTCCTCCCTGTCTGTCCAGGCCCATGGCAGTCCTGGGCCATTCTGGGAGCGTGAGCAGGAGAGTCTGCTGTTTGTCATTGAGATGAAGAGTGAGCGTATTCAGGAGCAGGGGAACAAACTGCTTCAGATGCAGGCTCTGGTAAGGGACAGTGACCGAGATTTGTGTTTGAAGTACGCCAGCCTTTAGATATTAGCTGTCAAATACTGTGGTTGTATTTATTTTTCACAACCTGTTACCTTCACTGTGTCCTCTATGTGTGTCTTTAACTCAAGACGGAGAAGAATCTTTCTCTAGAAGACCAGGTCATCAACGTTCTTCAGCAGAATGAGGACCTGAGAGTTCGAATTGACAACTATCAGAGCCTGATACAGTAAGATAATGCTCTCTTTATCCTATTTCACACCGTCTGTCCCTCTTTGGGCAATATTATGTTGATATTATGTCAGTTAATATTATGTTGATATTATGTCAGTTAATATTATGTTGATATTATGTCAGTTAATATTATGTTGCCACAGGTGTGTTGGGAACAGTCAGTTACCTCAGAGTTAACATTGTTACGTCTGTAGGTTAAACTAGTGTTTAATAAGATGTATTCAAACTAACATGTAGGAAATGACAATAGCATTCACATTAAGATGTGGCGCCACTTGGTGGAGAAAGTCAGGGATATTTCTTTGGAGGGAAGTTCCAGCATTTCCGTAAAATATGGAAAAGTGTGTAATCTTTTACATTAGCTACGAAATAGCTTTTGTACTTTTTTTCAACAACTTTGTATCACTACCACTACCCATTACACATGTTGGGTTTTCATGAAGCGCAGTGAGTTTTAAATCACCTTTGATTTTTATTTTATTTTTTACGTTGCTACTAATGCATTTCTTCATGAACCATTTTACTGTCTTTTGTCTGTTCTTCTAATACGTGCTCTTGCCTGTCTCGTTTTCTCCAGGCAGCTGTCCAAGGAGCACCGGGACCTTCAGGGGGCGCTGGACAGGCAGGCGGGCCTCAGTCAGAGGCTCGGCCAAGAGAAAGAGCAACTCATGTTTAAACTGAAACACAGAGACTCCTGTCCTACGTTCCCTTCTTTCCCCATACTGTCTGAGGTCTCTCCCAGCTGATCCCTTCCCAGGTGGACCCGCGCCGTGCGGAACATTCAGGATGGGCTATGTGTGCACACGTCTGGTACTGCAAAACAAATCCACACCCTTTTGCCAAGTTCCCTGGTTTTTCAGATACCTGTGAAGATTCCTGGAAACAGCAGAGAATAAGGCGCAAGGGAGTCCTCTGACTTGGAATTCTTGGGTCAGGATTTCGGGAAAAAACAAAACTTGAAAAGGTTTGTTTTCTAACCCGTGACAACTAAATTCCAGTTACCTTTTACAAAGGGCTGTAGTCTTTTGCTGGATGGAACCTGATGCCAAATTCTTACAAAGAAATGGTACCTGCTGTGCCTTCTTCCATAATATTTTGAAATGGCGTTGTGGTTTTCAGGCATGGTCTTTACAGTGTTTTGGGCTTACAGTAAGGACTGGAAATGTTTTTCCTTTCAGCATTGACTGATGCATACTGTTTAAGAGTCTAGAACACTTGAGTACCCGCTGAGACTCTGGTAGAACAGATATTCTGTGATTCCTATTATAGAAGTGATCACTTATGGTTTGAGTTGCAGTTTTAGTTATAGGTTAGGAAGATGTTTGATCTTTGTACATATTGGTGCAATTTTAATTTCCATATAACAAAGCCTGTAGCTAACTTTTTTTCTTTTGTTGTTCACTTCTATTGAGCCACTATTACATTTATCGGGATGTGTTCAATGTTTTGACATCACTGAGTATAAATGCTACACAATATACGATCTTGCCTTGGGGCAGTTTGTGCAATTTGGTACTGTGCATAAATGTTTCCCTCCATTTTTGTAAGGGTGTGAGCAGAATAGTGTTCTTTTAGAACATCATACAAATTGGAACACAGAATTCATAGTATTATGCATCTTTCCAACATATCGCAGGTTATTTGAAAAGTTCAGATTAGGGGTAGGGCTAGCTAAAATGTTACAGTAATAACTACACATCCATACTCCCTCTTTTTTATTCTGTCTTAAGTAACCATTTCTTATTGCATTTGTAGAGTAACACCTCAGACGTAACGGAGGTGCACGTATTTATGTAAAATAGACACGTTTTCTCTGTTAATCCCAAATTGGAATTTCAGTTTATAAATGGTTACCATAAACAGTCTAAACAACTTGGATATTGGGATTTTTTATATATACATACAGAATGCGGGAGATAGATTGCCATGTTGGCAGTGGTATTTTCTTTCCTTTTTTGCAATAGGATGACAACAGTGTTGTGAATTTTTTTTTCTAAGTTGCATTACCCAAAAAGCACTTGTCAGTGTTATGATTTTCTTCTTTTGGATGCACCAGCACTTTCAGTCAGTATTCCACTCGTACTAAATGTGAAAGGCTTTTATTTTTTAATGTTTTTCGTTTAATCCTGTTTTATGTTTAACTATTTTTACATTTGTTGGATGACTGTTATTTTTTAAGTGTGCCCTTGGTCCGAAAGCGTCCACTGCTTGAGTCCCAATAAAGAGTTGCATCTTTACAGTGTTTTTGTGTGAAATTTGCCTTTGTTTCCAAGATACCCGGTTATATTTGCCATGTATAATCCACTAGAGGGCAGAACAGGATAATAAGCAAGTGACACTGGTGAACCAGAATATTGCCTTCCCCTTTCCGCTTTTTGTCTATGCTCTGCTACTGCCCAACAAATATGTATCGGCTAATCAACTACGATGCTGAACTACAAATTATTTTGGATTGACTTACTGCATGAATTAACACTGAAACTACTAACTACTATAAATTGGGTGATTAGTTTCTAATCCAATTTATAATAGTGAAGCAAATGGGTAACTCCTAGGGTGGCTATAATACACAGGTCACTATTCAGTTGACTAGTGAACTGTTGACATGCTGAGTTGAGTCGTAGTGGGGCTAATATGTTCCTGTTTGTGACTGGATGTGTAACAGTCTGTTAACCGACTCCAGAGAGATCAGGGAGCCTAGCTGGTTGTCCCAACATCCTGCTCCTCCAAAGGTAGAGCCCCTCCCCGGGCCTCCTCTTTAATGTATCCGTCGTGTCTCTGAGGTTTAGAAGCCTCCCACCTCCACTATCCAGAGAGGTATGGAGGTGTTCCTCCTGTCCTCCCAGGTGGCTGTGAAATGCCCTGGGAACTGTGTGACATCACAGCTGGGGGTTTGACCTGCAGTTAGCGTGAAGCCCCAGCGGGTATTGTCCCAGCTTGTCAAACATCCATTGACATAGTGATCCTTTCACATCCGCTGGGCGAACAGTTCCGCTTGCGGCCCGGCCCGAGGCGGACAGGGGCAGGGTCGCCCCACTTTTGCCTCCTCCCTGTCGGGCTGAGCAAATCACCCGCGGGGGTGGGGGGTGGGGGGTGGGGCGGGGGACAAAGCGGGGGAGAAGGTCAAGCGCCAGTGTGAAAACGACACAGATGAATGTGTCAGTCAGCTTCACCTTTGTTGTGGTTCTTGTTAGTCAAATCCGACACCTTCTCAAATCACCTCATTATAACACACTGTGAGATAGAGTTAATAACTGTACGCCATTAGTGCATTGATTATTTCCTTTGTTGATTGTTCGTTAGAGGTTAATAACGTTCAAATTGGATTCACTATTACTGCTAAGCAGCCTCTTACTGGCGGAGTGGGCTCTGTATGAACACCTCAATTCTAAACTTATCAAATAATTGTAATTTGACCAATCGCATCTGCTCTTTTGCCTGAAATTGGTCAAAAGCTTGTTGACTGTCTGTGTTAATGTAGCACATTGTCAAGACACTGACAGCTCTGCTATGTACCATAAAAGATTTCCGGGCAGGTGTTGACGAGTGAAAGAAACAGGGCGGCTGTATGATGTCAGGAGCTTGTGTTTTGAACACACCTGAATTGTCTGGTTCCCTCTGCGCATTATTAGCCGTGTGAATTTCATACAATACCAGTCCACTAATCTTCATAATTTGCTAATTGCTCTGTAATAGAAGCATGTGTCCACATTCATTAAGTGTAATAAGGTGTTTCATCTGCTCCCGTGTCTTCATTCTGGATTGCTTATGAAATAGGCTACATTCCTTCTATCATTATTACAATTTCCATTATTTTGTTACAGGCAACGATAACCCCAGGTGGGGAATTAAGAATTAAAAACCTTGTGCAAAATTCTATAGGTTATTGCCAAATGCTATTTGTGGCAACTGAGGTGTTTTTCATCGCATTTGCTTAGAACAAAAAAGGTGAAAATTGCACCCTAGGGGATACAGCTTTGAGGGGAAGGTGTATTAACCCCCGCCATCCAACATTCTTCTATCATCCCTTTCGACACACTGGATTCTGCCTGTTTTTGACATCTACGGTTACAGTTGATTTTGGTGTCATCTAAATATTATTTTACCATGTCGGTTCAAAATTGAAAATGCAACAGTGAAAGTAATTGTGTCACTGGGCCTGGTTATTTTTGTTTCGTTAAAGGAACAGTGTATGTGAAGAATTGTGAGGAATTAATGGTCTTTAAGTGCACTGAAACACGTCACGAATGGATTAAAAGCAAGTTCCATACATTTGAAAAGTGAGCCTGGAGAAAAGCAACTTCAGACGTCAACACTAAGCAGAATGAGGCCCTTCACCATGTGCCAAGTGACCCTGTAGGCAAGACTCCACGTACAGATGGCCTGCCTAGCACACTCCTGTCCAAACCCACCTTCTTATTTCTACATTTACCAATTACTAAAATGTACACAAGGCTTTGGACAAACGGCGCTTTCAGACTTTACATCTCACATTCAGTGTTTTTCAGCACTAGCCTATTGGTTAAATAAATATATAATATTCATAAGCATAAAAAACATTGCAATTCCACTTCATTGGAATGACATCTTACACAACGGAGCGTAATACCAACGCCTTCCAGCAGTTCAAGTCTCTGTTGCATAATGGACAAAAAAATGTTTTGTCATCTTCAGTGCAGCAAGGGTCCGTTAGCAAGACAGAAAGTTACTAGCTTAGCTACTTTGTAGGCTAGCTCGACTTTCTGGAAAGTTACAGAAACAAGGAAAGTGTAACTACACCTTTGATTCTTTCCTGAAACAAATATATTTCTCTTGTCTTGAATGAGAGGCTGCTTTAATACAGCCAGTGTTTGCCATTTCACTTTTCAAAAGTGTTACTTTGTTTTAATCTGATTAGGCTACTTCAAGAGTGTAATATAGGTTACCTGCATACATTTGTTTACTGCTTGTCTATTATTCCAGCATCCAGACTGAACACAGGCCATTGGGTTAGTACTGTAGATAGTTAAAATGTTACTGATAGTCAGTAGATAATCTGTAGACCAACTACCAACATTGGTTGCTTAATATCCTGAATTGGCTGCTAGCCATGGTATGTGAGACCGTATATCATGGGAATGACATCATAGCACTTTTTACTGCTCTAATTGCATTCGTAACTAGTTAATAATCACAAAAAGGTATCGCTGAGGTTAAAAACAGCTCTTAGCTGTGGTATATTGGCCATTCACCACACCCCCTCATGCCTTATTGCTTACGTATACCACAGCTATTAACCAATCAATATTCAGGATTCAAACAAACCAGTTTATAATTATTTACCAGGTGGTTCAAATCCTAGATCCTGTTTGGCTGAAAGCTATAGTATATGAGACCATATAACACAAGTATGATCATTTGCTTTACAGTTGACTGTTCTGAGTGTATTCATATGCATTTTATAATGGCAATAAGGGGGCTTGTGGTATTTTGCTAATATACCCCACTAAGTCCTGGTTCCTGGCACTGTGCAATGTGTCATGCTTAAGACACACCTCTTATACGTGGTATGTTGACCATGTATTACCGGTAAGTACTGTTTATGTCATTAAACAGAAGTTGAAGTGAATGTCTGAGAGAAAACACATAGTTTGGTTTCATCCGATAAGAGACTATGTTGGGGTTTGTTGAGCTGTCCCATCAGTCAGATGAGTCACTTACACTATATATAAAAATCACCTGGCTCTGAGACAGCTCTACGCTCCACTCTCAAGCCAAACCACGTCTGTCACTCAAATCTCTAAACTGTCCATCACTCCTAAGAACTATTTATCCTAACCGACATTGTAAAACTGAAGATTCAGTGGGATTCACATTAAGTTGTCATTTGAATATACTACGAAAGAAAAATGCATTTCAAGATTTAAATCATACAGGCCTGTTTTTTTCTGGAATCATTATCATCCTTCCAGAATATTTGACCACTTGACTAAGATGAGCAAAAAAAACTATGAAAATATGTTATTTTTGTTTATCAGCTTGATTTTGCAGTCAAAATATATACCACAGAAAACAACAGAAAACCAACATCAGACTCTTAATCACAAAATGCATATTTTTCACTCCCTTCTCCGGCTTGTCATCTTCCCACAATGCAGCCTGGTGCCATCTCTTCCCCAGGTAAACGGTGCACTCGTACACAGTCGTCCACATGATGTAAAAGAAAGCCATACTCAGACCAGACAACCTTCTTCCACTGCTCCAAGGTCCAGTTCCGACATTCACATGCCCATTCCAAGCGCTTTCAACGTTGGACAGGGGTCATCTTGGGCACTCTGACCGGTCTGTGGCTACGCAGCTCCATATTCAGGCAGGGTGCAATGCACTGTGTGTTGTGACACATTCCTCCCGGAGACATCACTAACATTTTCCGTGACTTGTGCCACAGTAGACCTTCTGTTGGTTTGGACCAGACAGGATAGCCTTTGTTGCCCTCGTGCATCGATGAGCCTTGGGCACCCAACACCCTGTTGCCGGTTTATTATGGTTTGTCCCTCTACGGACAACTGTCGGTAGGTACTCACCACTGCTGACCGGGAGCAACCCACAAGCCCTGTAATTTCAGAGAGGTTCTGACCCAGTGGTCTCGGCGTAACAATTTGGCCCTTGTCAAAGTCGCTCAGGTCTTCACTCCTGCCCATTTCTCCTGCATCCAGCATGTTGACTAGGAGAACTGATTGTTCTCATCTAATCTACCCAGACCTTGACATACTCCCTTATTAGGAGATGATCAACGTTATTCGCTTCATCTGTAAGTGGTCATAATGTTTTGGCTCATCAGAGTAGTACTTCATTCACCCTTCCCCTGCCAACGAAGCTGTGCTAAGTCTACTACGATATTGTTTTTATGATTTGAGATAACACATAGCAAGGGATCTGAGAAAACTAACTAACGCAGAATCTCTCCAGATTAGGTCCACAATTGTAATTCTTCTCTTCAGCTCACCTATAGGTTTTGAATGGGGTTTATGTTAGGGGACTGGGATGGATGGCCAATGCAAAAGCTTGATTCTGTGGTCAGTGAGTGGATCTGGAAATATGCTTTGACATAGTAGGGTGTCTAATGAAGACCTGGTGATCCCAATTGTCAACCTACAGGGAAATAATGAGAGATTTTCATCTTGCCTGGGATTTGATGCTGGAACCTTTTGGTGATGGCCAAATGATCTAACGGCTACGGTTACCCAACACCCCCTACATTTGCTTACACCTTGTCAAGTGATATAGGATTAGTATATTTTAATATTAGTAAAGACATTTAATTCTCATGGCAGACCTTCTGTATGATTCCAGTCATTTTGAAGTAAAATGTTTCACAATGGATGTGAACACGAATAATAATAATTCATACTTAGCCTCCTGTTTGTCTGCCAGAATAACCAGCCAACACATTTACCGTTCTACCTGTCACAGGAGACGCCACGGCACAGGATTTATGACACATTCATTACACGCACAGATTAACAATGTTCGATTCAATTGTGAACGTGAACCTTTTGTCTCAGCCTCTTGTACTGGTTAACTTATCAGTCTAACTCATCAGCCCTATCCTGCATATAAGGCCGTATGTCACTGGTTTAGCCCAGAGGTAGAGGGAGTTATGACATTTTTGGCATAGCTCTCACACACGTGAAAACATGTCGAAAAAATAGAGGTTAGGTAATGGCAGTACATCTCCTGGAGCAACTTGTCCTGGACGCATAAATTATTAGTTAAGTGTTGAGTAGGACTCACTAATAGCCCCTTGGCTGATTTAAGTTGTTTGGGGTCTAGGAACAAAGATACACATTCTGTGGTTTGTCATCAGTGAATGGACACCAATCACAAAATAACAGGCTATTTGACACCAAACGTGATTACTAGATATCCTTTGCGACAAATGTGAAAAATGGTGTCCGTAGACAATACCCCACACACTTTAACAGAAGGTATGAATTTCTGAGTTTTTTTCTTATTTATTTTACCAGGCTATTTGACTGAGAACACATTCTCATTTACAGCGCAATTAGGGGTTAACTGCCTTGGTTGACGCTCACCATTACGGGAGCTGGGATCTCGATCTAGTAATTGTTTGGGTTTCTGTTCGGACGGCTTTGACCCTGTACCCAGTCCGTGAGGAATTCAATTCATTCTGTCCACACCATGATTATCTTGCGGCCTGTTACGAGGAATAGTAAAATTCAGCAATAGCACAACACTCTACTATGCTTCTGACCTCGTCTGTTAATCTGGTATGTTCTATTTCGTTATACCATCCCGCAAAAGAGTTTCCCCAAGGGGATAATGAGGCATATCTCATCTAAGTAGGTGTCTGAGCTGACTTTTGTCAGACATATGCTGAAGAGAGCGTGTCCTCAGCCTCTGGCACTGAAGTGATTGAAGTCAGCTGGTGAAAGGGCCCATGTCTGATTTCTCCAGTGGAGACAGTGAATGGACAGTGGTGTGACGCGTGATGCAACCTTTCACACTGATTCTCATGAAGTGTCCAATTTCCCATCACATATAGAGGTTATTGCCCAGGGCCGGATTACCTAACGGGTAAGCCGGACACGTCCTCCAGGGGGCCCCCAACATTTCCATGGCTGATGGTCGCAGAATCAGTACAATTGCTGGAAATGAGCTGTAAAACTGCAAAAAATTATCAGCTTCATGGCAAAATGCATATAAATAAAAAGGAACTTAGCTGTAAAACTTTTACATTTTCTTTCTTCCTCATGGCGCAATGTGAACTAGAGAATTAGATGACCTTTCAAGCAGGGCATTCTCTCTCTGCACCGTGGCAAAAATAATTGAATTGTATAAAACTGCAATTTTGTCCCTCGGCGACATGGCAAAATGTTACGGAAATTTCGTCCCTTAATTGCAAAAGTCCAGTCCTGTTTCTGCATGCAGATACAGATACTAATACAGAAATTCAGTTTGGAAATGAAGGGCCATCTGTCATTTTGAGGGGTTTGCCGGCCCGCGGCCTTGTGGAAGAAGCAGAGTGTACGTAAGTGACACTTCCCTCAGAATGGTGACAGACATGGCCAGACAACATTCCGTCCATGTACATCACAGAAACACATCTTTTACCGCATCATTCCGCACAAACAACATCACAGAGAACTCATCATCCACATTCATTTGAGTTCACTCACTCAGTCTGTCAAATGCTTTTCATCTCCTGGGCATTAGATACAGTTTAAAAGTCGATCGTCATTCCGTTAACTAGAAATATGTCTTTCAAATTGGGGGTGCTTTTTTTCTGTGACTGACAATTGACATGAACACCTGCACAAAGAGCTTTATGTTAGAGGTTATTACATTATGACAATTACGTTTAATGATTGAAGAACGTGACGGTGAAGATATTTGAAATAATGAGATATTACAAGAACAATTACAAGGCAAAATTCAAACAACAGTTTAGATGAACACAATGACAATATCAAGAACTTGAATAAACACAATGACAAAATTAACAAATGTAATAAATAACGTTGATGGAGACGAAACGTGTCTAACTCATCAAAAAGAAGACATTTTCCTTCATTAAACAGAACAGCGTTACCAAGCAGAATGACAGACCAACAAACAAGTCATCAACATGAAAACCAGGAAAACAAACAGAGCAGGAGCACTGTGGTGTTTAAGGCTTAATGGTGTTCGCCGGGGACCCGTTTGGGCTGGTTAAAGCCCCCCATTTAAAGCCCCATCACCTCCAGGGAAGGCACTGGAAACATATGCCATCACAGGAACACCCCAGGGCCTTCAGGAGGTGAAGGGCGGAGGAGGAGAGGAAGATATGCATCCTACCCATCGTTCCCTCCTTGGGTTGGGGAAAGACAAAGAGAGCCCTCCCCCCTTCCCTCCCCCGGGTCTTCCAGGCCCTGATAGCCCTGACACCTGTCAACACATTAGGTGTCAAATAAACAGCCTTTCAACCGGGGCCAGCAGGTAAACCCAGGAGATGAAAGAGTCAAGGGAGGGTGTCAGGCAGATCCAAGACCATGTTTCGTTGTACAATGACCTGGCCTAGAGAGCACGTCAGGCAGAGTGGAGCAGTGATATATTAACTGTTCTGTTCAGACACGGTCTCTTAAGAGAAACCCAGGAGAGTTGGTATACCTGGCTGAGGACAGGCCCTTAGAGATCGACAACCTCTTGTATAAAACTAGCACATACTCTCCGCTCGGTTAAGGGCCATGACTGGAAGACACTCTGGGCTGGACTGATAAATGACTACAATGCGAGATGCGGTAAAGCAGTGCATATTTTAATGTAATTATTATAAATTGTTCTCTGTGAGTCACTTCATATATACGTGTGTTGGTCTGTGAGGAGTTTTACACAGAACTGAAACGCAATTTAAGATAAGCACCCTCCTCATTGCCTGCCACAAAATCACTTTTTTTCTCTTGAAGGGGCTGATGCCTGAAGCCATCACAGATTGCCTAGTCAGGTATGACACTAACTCTGAGTTTATGGCTACTTAGGTGGTAATATATCGTCCCAGAATTCCACAGGTGTCTTTTCCCTTCCAAAGTGGTCTAGATCAGATAAGGACTACTCTCCCAGCCAGTACCCTGTTCTCCGCCCACCAACACACACACACACAAACCTTCAGTGGCTGATCCACTCTGCTCTCCACCCTAGACCCAGCCCTCAGGTCTCTGCTTTATGCTTGTGGGGAAACAGGCTGTGATGACTAAAGACAGGAAGGATATGTTAAAATAATGATATATTTAACAGTCAGACACCTTCCTATAAATCCACAGACAGTAGGACAGGTCCTAATCCGCCCCATCCCTCCTTCTATAGTGCACTACTTTTAACCGGGACCCTCAAAAGTAGTATCCCATCAAGGGTATACAGTGCTATTGGAGATACGGCCTTAGACAGACAGACAGTACCTCCAGCTAGTTCATTAAAGGGCGTATATGTCTTTAGTGAAGAATGGAACCTACACGTGCACATACAGGAAAATCGACTTTCATTCTAGGGAGGTCTTTCTTTGTACCTTTTATACTTGATATTTATGATATTTATTTCTGGGTGAGATGGTTGTAACAAAAGGTATTGCAGGGGGCTGCTGCATGGCATTTACTGTAACACGTGATGGTTCTGACAAGGGCGTATTTAGACTACAACCGATGTTGTGACAACAATTTAGTGAAGGGTAGCTCTCACAAAGCTCGGCAATATGTTTTTAAAACATGCGCATGCAAAATCTTGCCCTGTTAAATCTGTGTAATTAGTGAGCACAGTCACATGGGTGCAAACCAATCCTAAAAATACCGAAAAATGACTGCAGTTTTATTGTTTTCAGGCTGGTATAAAGCAAAAGCTAACACAAGCTATCCCACCTGTAACAGCACACAGCATTCGATTTTCTATTCGGCACATCTCATTATATGATCATTTTTACTTGTCAAATAGTGTTACTGGAAAAAAGACACAATTGAAACAGCGTTCCAGGACAACCCATTTTGTGGACCAATGTGCTGAATTTCTGAACTTTTACAATGAAAGAAAGTACCGTGCTATCAATGTAGCTGAGCCAGCCAGTCCAGCTCAATATTAAACGAAAGAGACTGGGGTTTTGGGAATATGTTACACCAAAAGCTATCTAGCTAACTAGCTGTTGCTGAGTTTTCTAACATGCGTTTTCACCAAGTCTCCTACCGCCAGCTGCTGCAATGTACGCAGTGGATCCAACAAAGCTATTGTTGAGATTGAGATTGTGCTGAGAAGTGCTGCTGCATTGGGATTGTCGTCACAACAATTTCAGTCTGAACAGGCCCTAATATTTCAGTGACAGTTTTCTTGAATGCTTTTGTGTATAGCACCTATCATTCACATATTTGAGACAAATATAGTATCACTGTTGCCACGTCACCGATGAACAGAGACAAAGGTTACATGTGATGTCTTGCTGATGTAAGTCGTCACATTACAGCCGGTCTGCATTCTTTCGTCAGTAGACTCTGAATGGAAACGAAGGCGTTCGATGTGTACGCTAACACCAATGCCCTGGTGTATCTTCTCCTGCCTTAGATGGCAAGCTGTGCGTGCGTCCATGACATGTTATTAGAACCTCTAACTGGGATGGTGGTGTGCCAGGTGTCAATCAAGCATCCAGGCAAACAGTAAACGGATTAAAACACACCTCTACTCTGGACTGAACCCAATGCAAACACAAATATTGTGTCAACTGTTTTGACATAACAGGATGTCATCTAGGCATTGACGAACACGATGGAACAAAATGAAACATTTTACAGGGAAGTCGGCCCGAGATTGTGTAACCTATTGATGACATCTGTCAATGATGTCAGCCATGTTATGAAATAACACATTTGGCATCTGACGCAACTCTGCACGCATGACCACAGACCAAAACAAATTGTTTTTTATTTGGTTTCCATTCTCAGTAGATACTGTTGCAGCATAGATTTCAATGGAGACCCCCGCCTCCCAAAAAAATATTATCCATTTATAATTCTGTGATTCCAAAATGTTATCTAGCCAGAGGGGATCTGACTCACATGGAGATTATCGTGAATGCAAATGTATAAATAGTTGCTCTAATTCAAGGCCCAAACTTGCATTATGTACCTCAACATCAACTACAGGAATATCAACTGTTGAAACAAGTATTTTTTAAACTTAAAACCCTCTTTAATGTCAGGTTGTTCCGCGTCTGACAACTCATAACTGCCAGATTATCTTTAGAAGATTGTCTGTGTTTACTTGCTGGAGGCTTTATAATAGTTTGGCCAGAGACTTCTCACTTGTCAACTTAGCTCAAATAATATGGTGACATGGATAAGCAACCTACTAATTCAGAAGTACACTGTGGCAGTCCAAATGGAGGATAGCATTACAAACCTGTAATGTGGTTACAGTAATACAAATATCTTTGTAGGCTATTGCATTTGCTCTTGTCTCACTATCCTGCATCTATTTTAGGAATTCAATATTTTCAACAATTAATATATACATTATATATATAATATATATACAGAGAGAGAAAAAGGAAAGACAGGCAGATAGACAGACAGACAGACGGAAAAAGTAAGAAATAAACAAATAATAGAAAATGCAAAAAAAAGGAAAAAAGGAAGATAAAAAAGAAGAAAGGTTGAGAGAACGCTGATCCAACGAAGAGGTTCTTCAGAAGATACAACAATGGATTTGTTTAAACATCATCTGATGCCACTGAACATTTGCATCTCTGTGACGGCCACTGAAAAGGGTGCACTTCAAAAAGCCATCAGGGATGCTCACTCTATTCAACTGCTCCTAAATTATCAGCTACAAAGACAATAGTGCAACTACAAAATCAAAACACCCCTTTATTAGCATAAACACTTTAGTTCTTCCCAAATTAACCCTGTATTCTACAGTACTGAAGGAACTGAAAAAAGTAAATTCTCTGTTTATTTACTGCCCATTCAAGGGGTCTTCATCTTGTAGTATATCCATTCTGAAGTAATCCTATGTATCATATATATCCTGTGACATGTACTGTATGTGCCTTATATGATGTCATTTGAATACTATTTGTTGCTGCTGTTCTATTTACCTATGTCTCTAGGTTTCTGTGTCATAGCCCACACCCTGTGCAATAAGTAGATCACTATGGCTAATGGTATTGTCAGGAAGCATAGACTGGAACGTGTCCCTAGTTCATAAGAGGGGTTATTCTTCAAGACTAATCTTGTGATCCTCAGGTTAGCTATCCAACCCTCAGAACTTTAGTTTTGAGGATAAAACCAGAGCACGTTGTGGAATGGGGCTGTCTTGCATTTTCCTCGCCTTTGCAGGTATCTTCGCTCTTGTATATATTGCACTATGGGCTCTGGTACAAAGTAAATCAATAGTATTAGGTAGCCTGCAACATGGCTGATCCTTGTTTTCAACGTAATCTTTTGACGGACACGAACACCAATTTGTGGACCTCTGTGCTGTGGCAGCAGACCCCCGGTGAGATGATAATACCCACTTGGCTCCCTCTGTAACTTGCGCTACCAAATTGCGGCGTCCGTAAAGCACGCTACCTAAACAGGTGCACTGTGCTACCAGTTTTTTTGTCAATTTTGGTCATTTGTTAAATTTTCTTTGTGTGCATTATCAACATTGAGTTAGTTACTCAACAAATTTGTAGAATTATTTTCAGTTGTTTTTTTGTAATTTTTTTAGGTAAACTTTGTTGTGTTATTCGTTTAATTAATCTGACTGACAATTATTAGTTATTCTAAGAAGATACAATCACATTTCAATTAGCATCTATGCAACAATGCAGAAAATGCTAAAGATTACATGAACTTTCTGTTACCGCTGTATGCTTAGTCATCAGATAGTAACGTGGTGCCAAACTGACTGAGAATAGCTGGTGTCATTTTGGTGTCCTGTTATTACCTCAAGGAGCCTGAGATAAATAATCTGTCGATGCTAATTCAAAATTATAATACCACCATCAAAATTTATTTAAATGTTGTGACAATTTTTCTGTGATGTATTGACTTATTATATTCTTCAAAGTCTTCAGTATGTTTGTTGGGCACAATGATTCTGATGACACCAGGAATGCTATGCAGATGTGTGATTCAGTGGTGATTGAGAGACAGGTAAGAAAAGCAGACTGAGACAGGACAGAGACAAAACAACAACACACACACGCACGCACACACATACAAACCACAATACCCCTACCCAGCTAGTAATAGTTTGAATCTTTGAATACATGCTTCACCCTGGATGAGCACAGACAATCTTAGGCCAAAGGTCAAGCTGTGAGATCCGGCCCAGTAATGTTTTAATCTATGGTTACGCTACAAGCCTCACTAGGAACCAACAAGATTTATTGAGCAAAGACAGTGGGAACTCATCACACCCGCCACATCCGTAAACACATTGTGGATTAAGAAACCAAGCATGTGAAAACTGACACGGACTGAAATTAATTCAAATCTTTCAACCTTTTCTACAAGCAGCAGCAAAGCAAAACGGAAACCATAGTAATGGGTCATTGATGGTAAAGGTGTGTGTGTGTGTGTGTGTGTGTGTGTGTGTCTGTGTGTGTGTGTGTGTGTGTGTGTGTGTGTGTGTGTGTGTGTGTGTGTG
>JACXGI010003248.1:10395-22833 GCA_016801175.1 Esox masquinongy | reverse complement strand
AAGAGGAGATGGGAGAGAGAGAAAAAGAAAGAAATGATAGGGGAGGGGAGAAAGAAAGAGAGAGAAAAGAGGAAATAGAAAAGGAGGTGGAGAGAAGGAGACAGAATTAGGAGGGGAGAAAGAGAGAGGAGGGGGTGAGAGTGAAACTCCTGCTTAAGAATCCAAAACACCTTCTTATGTCGTTTTACACTACAAAAGTTTTATTTAGATGAAAGAAACTTGATGCCAGATTTGCATCCAAGACCCATTTTTTATAGAGTAAACGCTTGTTGCACGTCACCTTCCGAGGTAGCATGGGACACTTTTCCAACCAGTACTCCCAGTGGCTGAGGTCTAAAGACAATGTCTGGCACAATGTGTATCGAAGTGGAATGAGTGGTGAAGTAGAATGGATGGTTGTGTAAGTCTTTCCAGAAAAGAAAATTGTTGTTGCTGATAAAAACATCTGATAAAAACATCTGATAAAAACAACTGATAAAAACATCTGATAAAAGCATCTGATAAAAACATCTCACGCTGGCACCAAAACAGTTCTACTATCCCCAGCAACAACACGTTCTTGACAGAGGTCACCATATTAGCCACCTAGTAAACAACATATTCAGTGAGTTTATATGCCTTCCAGGTCAGTTGTCTGGCCAAAGCATTGCGTGTGCATGTTTCGCCTTTTGGCACGGCAAGAGTGTCTTTGCTAGTGTGAATCAAAAATTGTGTTGACATATTATGTTAATGTCATTTAAACAAAATTGTATTCACGACAGAGCCTTGTCTTAAGAGGCTCTTAACAGTCCACTCGTTTTGACCAGTTAGAGTCCCGTGGTCAAAAATATCACTCTACATATGGAAGAGCGTGCTATTCGGGGCACAGCCCCAAAGGGGAAGAGGGGTGAGCCCAACTGAAGCCATCGGCCGTTGGAAGTGAGAAGTGCTAATCCCAAATTAAACGATCTGGCACTTTACAAAATACGAGACAATTACAGGGATAATTATACCAAGCTTTCACACAGTGCCCGTGGGTCACAATTAACATAATACATCAGGCTTCACACTAAGAGCTGCTTCAGTGCCAGCGTCTCCACAGGTGTGGCTGTTACAGTAGAAGGAAGCCTTCTGTGGAAAGGCGGAGGGGACAGATGAGGCAGTGCTGTCTGTGAGTGTCTGTGTGTCTGTTTGTCTATTGACAGAAAGAGACCGATCCGAATGTCTGTCCAGTGGCGTGATTTGGCGACCTCCTGTCAGTCCCAATGCATGACTCAGCTGAGTACCTACTGAAGATTCTCTCCGAGTGAATTTACAGTCTCTTGTCAGGATGGGTATCTGTAAAAAAAACTTTTAAAAAAACGTGCTAATGCGTATGGAAAAAAAGCTTTTATAATATACAGCTCCGGAAAAAATGAAGAGACCACTGCACTTTTTTCTTTCCTTTCCAAAAAAGTTGAAAAGAAAAGTTTTGAGTGAGGAACAGAAGCGTTCAATTTGCAGTGCTCTCTTAATTTTAACCCTTCTGTTCCTCACTCAAAACCTTCCTTTTTTTTCCCAGAGCTGTACATTTGATTGATTGATGAGATGATTAGAGAACGAGTAGGAAGCCTGAAAAAACAGCAGCTAATAAAAAAACAAGTCACCCCCTTGCAGCTTGCTAAACTAGCCAGTCACAAGTTATTGAATGGCTTCTGGTAGTTAGCTAGGAATACAGGTAAAATGCACAAAACCCCTAACACGTTCCTTGAAGCTAGCTAACTGGCCACTGTAATTGTTGTAATTGCTGACAATTTGCATAGCGTATTTAGTTAGCTACCACATACCATAGATGTTCCATTGTTTTGATCCAGACTGTAACGATAACCCAAAAAGTGACCACTGTCGAACTATTACAAATCCCATTATGTGTCTTTCTTTTGCCAGCTCGCAGTTCGACAAAGTAAACCGTTGTCATGCGAATGATATACTAGCTAATGCAAGCTAGCTACATATGAGCTGGCCCTGACAGTACAGGATTAGAGAGAGAGTGAATTAAATTATTGCATCTTTCTGGGTAGTTATTTATCCGTGGTCCACTAGTTAAAAAAAGGGCTTTCTGCAGCAATAGAAGTATTAGCACAGCTAGTTAGCAATCACTGATGGCTACCAGCAACACACAGAGGGACTCCTACCTTCTTGTTGAGATTGTTTTTACCAGACAGACAGCAGGTGGACCATGCAATCTGTGAAAAAAAACACTGACTGCTGACACTGTTCATAGGTGTTAAGTACTCATAGCATACTAACATTTTATCACTTAACAATTAGTAATAGACCTTCACTTCAAGATTTGGAGCCATTGTCACAATCAGTGCCAGCCATAGCCTTTTGGGGGCCCTAAGCAAAATTTTATTTGGGGGCCCTCTCTCCCATAGTGGTCCGGGGCTCACTAGCAGTTTGGGGCCCCCTAGTGGTCTATGTCGTTTATGCCTAAGGCTGGCCCTGGTCACGTTACAACACGTCTGGTACAGCTCAGGAAATGGGTGGTTTTATTATCGCTGGACATGAATTTAGTGCTCTTGAAAACATATGATTTGTTGTGCAGCCAGTAATGTGTTTTTGCTGTTGGATGTGAATTCTGCAGTTATTCCATTATAATTACTCACTAATGTATATTTTCCAATCAGGTGCAGTTGCCTAGACTGTGCCTCAAGGCAACATTGAAAGCGCTAAACCAATTTAATAAATGCTACAATAATTATCATATCATAATTTACATGATATTTAAAGTCACAGTTGTATGTAATTTAATCTCAAAAACAGCAATTAAAAATGCAGTGTTTTCCCACAATAGAAGAGACAGTTTGTTTACACCAGTAGTTTTGTATTTAATTCCTCATTTATCCATCATTCAGAGTCCAATTTCAAAGAACCTCCCTACAGATAGTAAATAATGAGGACATACACACACAAAGTTAAAAAAAATCTATCTTTGGTCCTCCCATTCTCTCGGTCTCTCTCCTGACACCTATTAGCCTAAAGCATTTCTAATAAAGTTCCAATGGGAATATTACCGGGCTTTAACAGAGAGTAATTTCCTCGACAGAATACTGACATCACTGACCTACTCCATTTTCAACTGGAGTGGAGCAGCAACTGTCTGTCCTGCAATCACCATAGCACCATCTGCACAAGCAGCTTGGCATCAGTCATTAGCAGAACTACAATTATCTAAAAGAGACAAGTACGTATAGCCATGTCCAAAACACCTGTCTCGGTATGGCCAAGTGGTCCTTGGGCTGCAGTCTGGGGACACTTTTGTGGATTTGTCCAATTAACTTATTAAATGTACAGAGGCTAATTTTCCGATTCACTTTTCCAAACAATCTAATTTGTTAGCGCTTATTGCATTGCCTAAACTGTTCAACATTAACGTGTACCCATAAGGTAGTTGGCAAGGATATCTGAAGACAGTCACGACACCATATGGAACAACCTCAACTTGTGTTAGTATAATTGGACTAAATCTGCCTACTGCTGTGTCACTTGGATTAATTTACAGTTTATATGCCTGTGATAATTGTAGGCGTCAATTTTCACAAAGCAATTTGCCACAGCATATTTCATCAAAATAACATGCCAAATACTGCCCTTGGGAAACATTATTCTGATGATATAGTTATTTTTAAACTTTAACCCTAACCCTTACTCCGAGATTTAAAAAATGAAACCTTGCACGTTAACTGTCCAGCTCAAATGTACTCGACTCGCAGCGGAGATAAGGACAACCATTTGAAATCTTAATTGGGGTGAATATTTCTTTTGGCCAGCAGCTCCTTGGCAACCAACCTGGCCTAGATTGGGTCTGATGTCCCTGCTCTCCCTCCACTTTAATTTATGCAGGATCCTAAAAACATGCCTTCTGCCGGTTTCACTCCTTGTAATAATGGACATTTGTCCTCCTTTTTCCTTGCTTTTCCTCTCTTCTTCCCTCCCAAACAACTGTGACTGTTTTAATTTGCTCCCCCTGATTAGTCTGGATCAATTAAAGTCTCCCTGCTGTGTCCAACCAAAACACCGCAGGAGGCACTTAGACTGGCATTCATCAGGACCGGCCCCTTAATCACATCTTAATGACACTGGTACTCAGAGAGGATGAAGGAGAATGTTATTGGCTTGTTCTGCCCTGGATGGCTTTATGGCCATGGGTGGAGGAGTGGAGCTGTGGAAGTAGATATTAGTGCTGGAACTATAGCATATAGACCTATAGTCACTGACAGAAAGAGCAAGGGTGGGCGATGGAAAGAGAGCAGGTTGGCGAGGAGGTAAGTTAAAGCTAAAACCATTCAGGATCTCAGGATCAATGGCTTCTTAGGGAGTTTACCACCGCTTTACTTGTTTCGGTCGTCATTGCTGTCATTGGTTCGAGGGATGTGAATGCAGTAATAGTGCTGAAAGATAAGGGAAATATTCAGCCAAGCACTTTATACTCAGTTTCATGTTTCAAACGTTAATATAATTTTTTTTAAACATGCAGGCTTAGCTAATCCGTTTTTCCCTCTGTTGTTCAAAGTTTTGAGTCCATCAAAGCCATGTACTGCAGCTCAGGATAACATCGTTTTGCGGCCCAATCAATGTAGAGGACTGTGGTCTGTCAATTAAAGCTGCTAGCCAACTAATCCCCGAGGGCTTTGTGAGAGTTTGGAGGGAATAAAGGAAGAAAAAGCGAAACGCTTTAATGCCGTCTAATGACGTTACTGAAGAAATAGCACCATACCGATGGGAACGAGCTAATCCAACCCTGGTCCTTTTCTAGTGGCCGTGTTCAAAACAGCCGACTCCCCTCCTACTCTTAAACCCCTCATGGTGAGTCGCCTCCCCTCCAACTACTAAACTCATGGTGACTTGACACAATAGGCACCTGCAGGAGCCCCCAGTCAGCCCGCAGCTCTGACAACACCTCTGTCCTTCCCTGGGCCATCACAGGGCACAGCGTATTATTTTCATCAATTAGTAAAAGCTTGAATTGGTCACTTCCTCTCTGCCCTGAAGGTGAGTGGAACATTCCCGCATTCATACCATCATTAGCCTAGTTATCAATGCCAACAAAGGCTCACAAGGTTATTTTTTATGCTTTCGGGACTGACCAATTTGACGGAAAAAAGAAAAAGTAGAGGCTGTTAGTGGAGCAATTAGTCCATCTATTATATGAAGTCAAATCAAGGGAGAAAGGTAAAGTGGGAAATCGTAACTATCAAATCAAGGGATTATAGCACGGCCTCAATCTCGACGACAACAACCATTTCCAGTGTACTAAATTATACATTAAACCACTATGCATGTTTCATGTCACGTACAGCGCGTATTGTCTAGCCTGAGCACCGACAGTTACACGGACAAAGTGGAGCAGGCTCTAGAGAGTCCCTCTTATCCCATTCACTCCATGCTGTCGCTGTAGTCCTAATTAGCTGTTAGCCATTCTAACTCTGAAAAGGAGATGGAGATGAAAGCTTTGATTTAACTTGTCTTCTCATTTCCTCTCCAGGCTTTAAATCCCTTTCCTTTTGTGGTATTTAGGAACAAATCTGGGTGGAGTAGAGTGGGCGTAAAAGGTACTGTTGAAATGTAGGAGGGTATTAGGCACTAATGCCGCAACTATATGCCACTATTTCCCTAGCATTTTTAACATGAATGGGGCTAAGGATTAAACCAACTTTGCGGCGAGAACAGAAGTGAACAGGGCTTTGCTTTGGCCAGCATGAGCCATGTGTATCAGCTAATATTTATTATCAAATGCTGGCATCTCCAATGTTTTCAAAAGTGAGATGTACTTGTCCACTTGGTAATTTCACACATTGGACTTCCAATGACTTCCAATGTTTTCTTTAATCCATCTACTTTTGGGAGTTATGTTGGATGAGCAGTTTTCATTTAACTTGTCTGTGGAGAGCCTCTACTTTTAGAAAGTCGTAGAAGGGTGTCTTGCTCCTACATGCCAAGAAAAGCTCTTGCAGGGAAGAAGAGAGAGACAGATGGCTGTTCCATTTAAAAACAGTGGCTCGGCACGGCGCTTCTCGAGTCTGTAGATACTTTGCAGTTCAGTTTGCTACGAGTCATGAGAAAGCAGATGCCAGTGCATATGGTTTTCTTTAAATGATCCGCTTCAGTAGTGGGGTGGATGGACACTTCAAAACAAAGTTGTTTTGGTTTTTCTTCCCGCAGTCTAGTATGCGAATGCTCCCGTCGGTGACCCTAGACCCAAGGGTCAGGTATCTTTTGATTTTTGGAGAAGTGGTCTAATGTTGGGTATTATTAGTTCTTGAGCTGGTGGATGGGTGAAACGAGGAACAGGCAGCGCCATTAATAAACCAATTAGTGAAGAGGATGTGGGCGGATCACATCCCAGCGGAACACTAGGAATCACTACGGAACACCGAGAACACTATGGAACACTCTCATTAAGAGCCAGGCTCTGAGATTCTCTATCCAATCAACCTTCTGTGTTGTTGGCTGCTGCTGGCCCCTTCTTACACTGATCCTTTCATAAATTAACCAAACAGTATGACTTGGTAAATGATATCGGCTCGTCCACGAAATGTGAAATGACTTAAAAGACAATCCAATGATCTTTGTTATCTAGAGCCTTAACTGCATCTGCCATAAAACATTTATTTGTCATTTTTTCTTTTCTTTTTTTTCCCACTTGAAAACAAACTTCATTTGGAAAGTTAGCTTAATTTTTTTTTTTGCTGTGCCAGTGTTTTTCGTAGGCACACAGGAGGACAAAGAAGGAAATGATAGGACGAATTTAGTCGTCAGGTATGAATTCGGTAGTTCGCAGTGAGGAGAGAAGAGATGGGCGTTGTGTGGTGATGGAATGGAGCATGCATGGTACAAATACCTTGCTATTCCTGCTAGAGGCGGCAAATCCTTGGGTGGAGGAAGAGGGTGTAGTGCCTGTGTGTGTGCCTCTACATTCGATTTTTGGGCACAAATAAAGTATTAAAAATGTGCACGTGGTGGATCAGCGCAGTAGGCAGACTCCTCCGACGGAAGGCCCAGAGCAGACAATCTGCACTGACAAGATGGTGTCTTCATTATCAGGTATTAAGTCTTGCCCCACACCTTCTTGTCATCACACAGATGCACACACACACACACACACACACATACACACCTACCTTCTCCTCATCAGCAGGCATGGCTTGCAGCTGAGGTGCCAACGCTGAGGAGGCTGGGCGGGTTCAACAGATATCTGGGTGGTGGGCAATCCTCCTGGTACCCACACCCACACCGACACACACACAGACACACAGACACTTCCTGCAGTCCCAGGTGCTGATGATCGCCCGCTGGTACTGGGACCGCTGCCACCATCATCAGAGAAGACAGGAGTACGTGTTTTCAAGTCGACTGAGGCACAGTCAAGGAAATGAATTCGGCAACTCATTTTATATTTTCCCCAAATTATTTCCGCCATTACTGATTCCCTATTTTTGAACTTAGTCCTCCATAGTTTCTCTTGCAAGGATACTTTAGTCAAACGGTAACTGGTCGATTCCTATTAGGGCACAATGTGAGACGGAATCACCTTTTGTGTAGGTACTTCTGAAGTCGACGTTCTGCACTTCCTCCATGTAGAGGGGAGAAAGAGAGAGAGAAAGCACTGTTTGTGTGTGTGTGTCTGTGTGTGTGTGTGTGCGTGCGTGCGTGCGTGCATGTGTGTGTTGTTGGGGAGACCGATTTACCAGCCCTGGGGCATTGCAGGTGTGTGTAGAAGACAGACAGACAGGGCTCGGGGAGCACTAACAAAGAGGGAAAGAAAATAAACAAAATGCAATGCTAGAATGTCACATTAAAACAAGCCAAAGAAAGAAAGGAATGGTTGTCAGGATCTGGAAGGCCTCTTTGGAGGGGAGAGAGGGACCCCCCCACACACACACACACACACACACACACACACACACACATACGTACACATTCACACACATATACTCACAGAGGTTTTACTATCCATGCGCACACACAATTTTCAGTGTGCAGATGCCGTCAAAGTGAGAAATACAGGAAGTATGCTGCTGTGTAAACTGGTCCTTCCATTAGCTGCTGTTGGTGGCTCAACGTGTGGGTGTGAATGCGTGTGCGCGCCTGTGTTTGTGTGGAAGTGTTGTATGTGAAAGAATAACCAGAGAGTTCCGGTGCAGATGTTTGTGTGTTGGTACTGTTAAACTCCTATTGTGAATAATGTGTGGCAAGGAGCCAAACAGAAGAACCAATGGAAGTTCACCTTAAGCCCTTCATGTAGGACCTGGTACTGCTAGGGGGACTGGTTGACAGCACCGACAGGGACAGTTAGTGAGACCAGGGACGGACCATAGACCATAGATCATAGATTAGGTCAACTACAGTAAGGGTTGAGTTGGGGTGTGGACATACAGCTCCGTTTAGGGTTACTGAAGTCATTCACAGGTCTGTAAAGTTGAGGTTGACATTTGGGCTGTCGACCCCAACTCCTTGTTCCAGCCAATCACTACACCACACCCACGGACATTAGTTTCTTCTCCACAAAGGGTCTGATTACCTCCAAGTCAAATATTAGATCACAGAAAGTATTTAATCATTCTGATTTGTCCCAGAAAAAGATGGGTTGTGCCAAAGCACATATGGGTAAAGCAACATTTATATTAATTGTTTGCTAATGGTTTTGCTTCTTTTACTGTCAGAGATGATCCAGTTGTTGATTACGATATTTTGAAATTTGCAGAACGAAATGTAAAATATTTCTGTACTAATAAAGCAGAGGTTTACTGAAATTTTAATGCTTATGATTAACAATTATACATTATCTCAGATACCTTATCAACTTCTTTTCCAGACAATGAAGTTGTAATATTTTGTCATTCCTACATTTGTCATACTATTTACACTGTTCTGCGCCAAAGTGAGATGTTGATTGGCTGTCAACAACATTCCCGTTTTTACCCAACAACACTGTTCTGCACTGTCTAATTAACTATGAATATGCTGTGGGGAAAATGTAGAACACGTTGCAATATTTGAACACACGAACAATAAATTACTATAAACAATACACTAATAAAACACACTTAAGTGTGATAGAGTCCCGGAAATACATTCCTAACGGCACTCTGTTAATAGAGCGCTACTTTTGACCAGAAACCTATAAGTGTGTCAGTTGGGACAAAGTCCTGGGTTAGCTCATTATGTACAGTCAAAACTAAAGACTAACCGGGTTCAGCACCGTCAGGCGAAGACAGGCACAATCACAGAGCATAAATTATTATTGAGACATTCTCAACTGTACTGGTGAAGAAACCTGAATCGCATCATCTGATACTCTGTTAATTATGAATCAGTGTCAGTAACACCTGAGAAAAAACATATTTTCTTTCCTTGTGTTTTTGTATTCGAATCAAAATATTTTCTCAGAAAAAAATGTATACCAGGAAAGGTAGGTTCGATCACTGACTGCTGACGAACAGCTCTTCGAAATACTGAAATTCTACGTAAGAAGCAAAGCACTAGCACTGACATATGTCTTTTCGCTCTGCTTGCAGGCCCATTTACCGTTATTTTAAAATGCTGCTGTCTTTTCAAGTGCAAACCAACAGTGACCGAGAACGAGACTGGCAAGTAATTGCTCACAAGCTATGCATTCAGGATCTCGTCATACATCCTCCGGTACGTGGCTATCAAAAGATTTTGACATACTGTAGATTAAAATAACAAGTGACACGTCTATCTCCCTTCGGAGTGAGTAAGTGGGACAATAAAGTCTGAGGAAGAGAACAGAGACTTGTCTTTACATGCCATCTGTCCTTGACTCCTCGTCTCTGACGCTTGATCTAATTACTGCTTCTTTCTGGCTAATGCCTCCTCATTAGAAGAGGGGAGCATGTGCAATCTACACAACGCGCTGAGAGAATCAGCACTAAGAACGCTAGCTGGAACCATAATGGGGAGAAGAAAATCTGTCTGGTGCGAAAGGCAATTCACACGAGCGCCTAAACGCTCATTTTGCTTTTTCTTCTTTTCTATCCATGTCTGAAATGTGAACATTGATTGATCTTCATCCAACAATAACAGTGCAGCGTTGTTCCCGAAGTCATAGTTTGGAAGGATTCTGCTCCATGAAGATTGGAACAGGGAGGAGAGGGGAGCTGGTCACACATACTGAGTAGAAGATCACACACTCACACTCTAGAACCAAAGACACATCTATAGATGTGAGAAATGGGAAGGGCATTGGGTTTGCAATATTGCATTTTCTGGCAAGCCTAGGTTATTATTCTATACATATACCAAACCAAAGAACTACTGTCAAATCTACCATTGGACACCACCGATATTCACACCAAAGGGATAGAATATTTCCTGGTATCAACAGCTTCAGTAGAGATTATTTAGTGTATTTAATTGATGCAATGTGAGGTTTAACTTCCTTTTGTTGCTACATTCCTTTAGCTAAGAGACCGATGGACATGAAATTGGTTTGACTAATTATTGTTTACATGTTACAACCACCTGTCTGAAATTATATTTTTGTCAGCAGTTGTTTTGGAAGAGAGATTTTCAGAGGTTGTTTAAGATAATGGTGTGGCAACAGGTTAACCTGATCTCACAAAAGCAGGAGATTTCTCATAGCATTTCAAAAGATGTCTTTGGGATGGTGTCTGTGAAAACTAACAGCTACAGTATTATTAACAGAATGTTGAGTAGTACATCCATGGGGAATCTTCAGCCTAAAGAACACCCTTTATGACATCGCTACCTTCATATGATAATGACGTTCTGTGGTTCAGTGTTAGCTGATGGATGAGACAAACACAGGTAAGTAAGATTGTTAAGACTTAATACTGGACCAAAATGTTAATTTCTTGACTGGAATAGGTGCCGGTACACAGGTTCAGCTCCAGTGGGCTTTTGAATTTCGAAGATTGAATAACTACACCAATTGATTCCTTATTTAATTCTCAACATTTACATTGAAGTAATTTGGCACACCCTCATATCCTAAGCGATTTACAGATAGTGCATGCATTTTAAAATAGCTAGGTGGAACAATCCCACAATTTACCATTCCCCAAGACATAGTAATTGCTTTCTACTCAATGAATTAGTTATCTGCAAAAAGTAAATACTGGAAAGTAGACAATACAAATAATGAATTATTGTTAAGTACTATGTACTCTGCATTTTGGTTCCTGACCCTAACACTAACCCCCCCCACCCCCGGGTCTCATCAGGCCTCATAATGGATAGAGAGGGGAGTGAATCTCTGGCAGTCACTCTTGTGTACAGTGAGGCCCCCCCCTCCCACCTATCTGTGTCTGTGTTGAGGGCTTCCGGCCTCAGGGCTAAAACCTTCAGAGGCGGGAGTGACCCCTACGCTGTCCTACGACTGGGTCCGGGGGGACTCTCCACCCCCGTCATCCGCGACACACTGAGCCCTTGCTGGAACTGTGAGCTCACCTTCCCCCTCCCCCCCGGCCCCCAGGGCAGAGCCGCGGCAACCTTGACCCTAACCATCTACCACCGACGCTCCCTACTGGCTCTTCCCGATAAGTTCCTGGGGTCACTGAGGTTAAGGCTGGAAGACATCTACAGGCACAACGGGAAGAAAGAGTGAGTTGCTTGTGTCCGCTTCTAACAGTACATTGGGATGTTTTGGTGTGAGATATAGGCCTGCATCGGACCGGTTCGCAGAATGTGTAGAGTGTGTAGCCTACATGTGTAGGGTTGAAGAAGTGAATCATTCATTTTAGGTGACTAAATGAGGACCCAGTATGATAGCATTTCCACTGATGTAATATAATGTATGAGTCAGTGTGTACGATGGACGCTCACTGGGGACATACTGTCCACACAGGACAGTTCGGATCGCCATGTCCGGTGCAAAAAAAGCTCTGAAAGTACCTTTCTCAAGGGTTCATTGACAAATGTTTTGCCCTGTCCACTTTGGGATTCAAACCAGCAACGTTACAGATATCGGCCACAATTCTCCCCACTACCGGAGACCTCTGCTTACGAAAGAGGAGTACGAAACTAACGTGTCCGTTTTTGTGCAGGTGGTTCGTTCTGAGTTCAGAGCCGAGGAAGAAGCCAAAGAAGAGGGGGCAAGTGGAATTGTCATTCCGGTTCTACAGAGAGCCCAGTCCACTTTCCCCCCTCCCCCCGAATCCTCAACCCCTCACCCAGACTGTCTCCCAACCCTGTGCCCAGCCCCCACGACTTCAACCCTGCACCCAGAGCCACTCCCAACCCATCACCCAGAGCCACTCCCAACCCATCACCCAGAGCCACTCCCAACCCTGCACCCAGAGCCACTCCCAACCCTGCACCCAGAGCCACTCCCAACCCATCACCCAGAGCCACTCCCAACCCTGCACCCAGAGCCACTCCCAACCCATCACCCAGAGCCACTCCCAACCCTGCACCCAGAGCCACTCCCAACCC
>JACXGI010003248.1:0-10295 GCA_016801175.1 Esox masquinongy | reverse complement strand
CAGGTCAGTCCTGGAATGAAACGACAACAGAATGGAGTAGAGCAGGACACAGCAGAATGAAAAAATGGAATAGAATACTGGTGGATGTAACCGAATAGAATAAAAAACGGAAAAGGATTGAATACAGTGGTCTTAGGGGGGTGGTTGGTGCTCTGGGTGATTGACTAGACCTCTTCATTGTGTGTGCAGCCGGTTGTGAGGCGTTGGGAGCCCGTCCAGCCATCTTGTGGAGAGGAGAATTCTGGACGGCTGGACTGTGTCCCACCATCTGCACCAGCAGGCCCTTGGGAGCCAGCAGCCAGCCCAGATTGCGTCAGCACCACTACTTCTGGTATGCTGTCCTTGTATATTTTGGTCCATCAGATGTATGTATGTATGTATGTCTTTTTGGGTTTTTTTTTCAAAACCATTTAAAAATAAAAAGATTGCCACTTTGGTAGTTTTCCACTTCCATATTGTTTGTTGAAAAGGACAGTAAGTGAAGTGCATCCTGCATGAAAGCAATATGGCTCTATTGAGCTCCGGACAAGACAGGCTGTAGAAGAATCTTCTCTAAACAACACTATACACACAGGCTATAGAAGAATCTTCTCTAAACAACACCATACAGACAGATTATAGAAGAATCTTCTCTAAACAACACCATACACTCAGGCTATAGAAGAATCTTCTCTAAACAACACCATACACACAGACTATAGAAGAATCTTCTCTAAACAACACCATACACACAGACTATAGAAGAATCTTCTCTAAACAACACCATACACACAGGCTATAGAAGATTCTCTGCCCCACTCCCCATTCTCTCTTTTCTTTCCAATGCCCTTAACTCAGAAGGCCATGGCTCGTGAGTGTAGTCTGTTCTCCTGTTTCTTTCCTCACAGGTGATAATGGAGACCTGGATGATGGACAGGAGGCCAGGCAATGTCTTCTTAAGCATGGGGAAGGACCCAGCTCTGCCTTGTATCCCATGGAGAAGCAATCTACCGCGGAGAATCCCACTGATTCTCATACCTCCTGTAACGTCCCGTTTCAACATTCCCAACAAGGGAGGCTGCACATGGACCCATTCCGGGTCGCCTTCAGGTCCAAACTGAGGCGTCTTCGCTACAGGTTGGACTCAGGAGAGAGAGGGACCTTGAGACTCCCTGCTTGCTCTGCTGCGATGTTCCGGTCGTCCTTGCCACCGTATGACAAATTCCCCAAGATAGAAGTGTCAGTGAAGCCCCGGGGTTTCTTTGCACAGCACTTCCCCTGTCTAGGTAGGAGAAAGTGCCAATAAAATAAGTCAAGCCTGAGTGCAGACAGCCTATAATCTTCATTGGTGTCCAGGTTAGATCAAAAAAAGTTACCCATCCATGAAAGTTAGAAGAACTTTCTTTGTCTTTTCAACCCAAAAGTTCTCTCTTGTTGCAATTTACAGTTTGTTTGCAGTGTTTGTTATCCAGAACACTTGTTGTGTTGTTTTGGAAAGGGGGTGACAGAGAGAAAGAGACATTGTCTCAACACCTGAGGTGGCAAATCTCTCACCTCCAGAGCTGCACCAGGTGCGACCAGGGAGACAATAGGCCTATATAATAAGGCTGGTGGTTTCAGCTCTAAAGCCAATCAGAGCAGATTTTTAGCTGGAGAAATGGAGAAAATATGAAAACGTATTTTTCTCTCTGCATTCTATTATTTTTCATTATACCGCCCGCAACTGTGAAAGGTTGAGGTTTTATTCATGCTGAGAAGTATTTTTAAAGTATTTTAAAAAACAAGAGGTGAGGAAACTTTGTGGCGGCGGGTTTCTGAACAATAGTCATTTTAGCAAGGAGAGTGACATAGTACATTTTTTAAACACACCGTCACCTGGGGAGACTTACAAAACCCCTGTCTTATTCAACATACCAGGAGGCACATCCGCCCAGACAAACAGGGCCTGTGTCCCAAATGGAATCCTCTAACCTATGCTTGTGAAGTGTGTTATGGCTCTAGTCAGAGGTAGTGCACTAAACAGGGAATAGGGTGCCATTGAGGAACCATACCGCAGTGCATTTTGTGTGGTGATGCATTGAGGTACCAGGAGAGCAGAGCAATGTTTATACCTTTTCACACGTCTGATGAGTGATACAGAATTGAATTTTTAGGTTGGGGGTAGAATTGAAATAATTGATTTGGACGACTGCCACTGTGCATCATGGGAACAGCTATTGGACTGAATGATTACACCACCGCAACTTCTGATGACTTGCTAGAATGCACGCACTGTAAATCACATGGCATGTGCACCTTTGATTTGTTTTTAAACAACATTCACATATTTAATAATGACGATACTAAAAAGGATCACTTTAATACTCCACAATCTGAAGAGTCTTCATGGTCAATACAACAGCAAGCACTGCACATATAAAGGCGATGGCAACAGGCAATCTGTCGGAAAAACCTATACAGAAATGAGACACAGACTTCACCAGGAAACTAGCGCAATGGCCCCCAAACTGAAAGGACCCAACCAACCATACAGACAGTGTTTTCCTTCTTAGTAACAATGGACGCAATGCATACGATAGACATTGTTAGGAATACTTTAGGATTACCTTATCATGTTCATTAATAATAAACATCTGTTCTATCCAGGCCTTGTGTTCCTCAGCTTTTCTTTTCTGGTATACACAACATAGCTTGTTTCCTCACCCTCACCGAGTTTTTTACATTTGAGTCTGTTTCACCCACCCCCAAATTGGCTCCAACTCGGCTAGACACCCTTCCTTTTTTTCTGTACATGGCTCTGTGACGCTCTCATTTAAAACGTGAGAAATTATAATGATCAGAATTATGCTTTTAATGATGCGTTAATTAGACTCCTAGAGTGAGATTAGCGAGCACTTACGAATTATTAGCCGTGAAATCCTTCCAGATTCTTAAGGTTTTTTACTGACGGCACCGCAGAAATGGAGCTTTTCGCTTGGTGATTAGCAAACCCCTAAATAACACAACAGATTGTGGTGCATATGCTTATGGTTATAACTTTTACAAATGCATTGATTTAACTCTGTGTTGTAACCGGCCGTACTGAGGTTACGGTCTTGTAACCGGCCGTACTGAGGTTCAGTGACTACACATTTTATCACAGATGTTCTTGAGTTGTGTCTGCACAAAATATTACTGGCTCTTACCGGTACCCATGCCCTGTGGTGTAGTTCTGTGCTTGTGTTAACACTAAGTAAGAATATCCCGGTACAAGAACACCAAAGGTAAATCTTAACAGAGCACACAGGGAGAATTTGGATAATCCTTCCTTGTAATAACCAGCTCTGGGTTGTTTTGAATCCGAGGCGGCTCAGATGCCATCCTTGTTCAACCACCGCGTCTGTGCCCATCCTCTTTAGGCCCTGTCGTTCTGCTCTGTCCTCTGCTGTCTAAACTACAGAAGGGAAATGGATGGAAATGGAGCTGCTAATTTGCAGGAGGTGGGACTTGGAACATTCTACCGACCACTACTGCTTAGCAGGCACGGTTAGGAAGCTCAGGAGCTAAAGCCTCGAGACTGGAGCACCCTGGAACAGCGTTGGCAGAAATCGGATGTTTCCAGTTTTCAGGGAAAGGTATCTTCACGCTAGCTCCTGGATGTTCGGTCCCCGATCAGGTGTTTCCACTCTAGCTGTTACGTTTGGCTACATCTGGATTTCTTAAAGCATTATGCTGTTCCAACTGACAGGGAGGGAGGCTTATCCTGTATTTAGTTGGCCATTACCCAGATGACTTTGAGCAAAATGTGATATACAGAGAACAACGCTACAAACATGTATAATAAGGATGTCCCAGTTTGTTCCAGGGACGTCCACAAGGACAGTTTAGGAAGTTCTGTTGTGGTCCCCTGGAGGTTTTCGTCTAGTTCCTGTATGTCATGTGATGCTTGTAAAGGAACATTCTCCTCTAAAATTGAAAAAGGTGTCTACCAAGGGAATACACTAGCTAGTTTAATTACTCTTCAGCTCATGCTACTGTTGCCAAGCCTATCAAAGCCCTGATTGGTGAACCACAGACCCATTCACAGCTCTTATCTGCTGCTGATGTTAGAGACAACCATTTGCAATGCTTTTAGCGTCAGTTTTCAACCTACACATTTGATACCCTTTGATATACACATCATTGCGTAGATTCTATTCATTCATACCGTAATTATTATTTGGGATCTAGACCAAAATCTCAAATGTTCCCCTGAGACATACCTGGAACAAACCAAGAAATAGGAGAAAATCTCCAGAGGACGATGACACAACCGCTTGTGAGGCAAAGCCCTTTGTCACAAGCCTTGTACCCTACACACAAATGTTAAACAAAAACCCACATTACCATCACCACAATTCATATAGTTTGACAATATAGCTGATAAGCAGTTGTATAATACATAGTACTAAATAGCAGAGGCAAAGACCATATTATTGGCGCTGTTGATTGTGAGCATACTGGCTTTGTGGGCATTCACAATTTGAGGTAATTCCCAAATGGCACCATTATCACCAGCACCTTTAAAAACAGACTTAAAAATGGCTTGTTCATGCTGGCTTTTCCCTCTGTGTAGCTTGCACCTCAGTTAGCGTCAGTGATGCTTCATTGTTTTGTTATCCTGTCTTTCCTTGATTTCTGGTTCTTCTTGTTTTGTTTTTTTCTGTACAGTGTCCTTGGGTTTCTTGAAAGTTGCTTAAAATCATCCATTGTATTATTTATTATTATTATTATTATAAAGTATTGTTGTAGACATTGTGTGGAACAATGTACCATTTGGTTCACTGCCCAGATGTTGGGTGCACGTGCAGTCTCAGCAAATCAAGGATGGTTTTAACTTTTTTCCATCGATCAGTAGTTTATAAAATAGCACTCAAGCTGAATGGTTAATATCATGTTGCGGTGAATGTTACTTAATCAGATTTAAATATACAGTTACAGGGTTTTGCCCACTGGTTATAAAGGTGGACTTTTTGAGCTCATTTGTGCCACGTGCTATCAAAACCACTTGTTTTTAAACTATTTGATATTACTTTAATAGCTACATTAGGTATAATAGTGATTCAACTTATAGATTATGTACATATAAACAACAAATTACACAACACCAAGTGGGAGGTTTAAAAAATTTATATTAATCACAAAAGTCTCACAGGCACTGGATTAAAGTTTAAGATGAACCACTGAAATGTCAAATGTAAATAATAGTTTTATGATTTCACCAGTTTGTCAATAGTTGTCATAATAAAACATACGTTATTAAAATATGTAATGTAATTTACACATTCAGGTGAAAGCGGAGCAAATAAGCTAACTATAACAACACAGGGTTTTATATTTAATCCTCATTTGCAGGTTGGTTTTTGAAAGATGAATATGGTGATTAGTGAATTCTAATGAGTATAATGTTTTCTCAATATCTTCTTCTGTATGCCTTGCTGCTGAGTAGAGCGTCTATTGGTGTTAAATGTCCTCAGGGTACAACACAACACAACAAAACACAACTTCTGTTACCCTGAGAGACCAGCAACTAGGACAATATTGGATAAATACTCACCAGAGTTCTATTCATTCAGATTTCCTCCTTGATAGACAAATAGTACAGTGCCAAAAGTGCAAAAGTTGCCCATATGGCTCTTCAAGCAGTCGAGGTCAAACAACCAAAGTATTCAAAAAAATTTCACATACTTCAACATTTTAAAACATGCCGGTACTGGAGAATTACAGCCAGGTAGGGTTTTTGTGTTGTTGCACTTTATGCTAATGAGCTGACGTTGAACTCGTTTTCTCCTCTCGTTATAACATTAATTAACACACTGCTACCTTGCTCAATATTTTGTAACAGAACCACTGCCTGCTTGCGGATGTAAAAAATTACAGGATTCCACTTCGGTTAGGCTGTACATGTACACAGGTGTGCGAACGAGAAAGTCTATACCTAATTTGAATAAAGTTCATCCTGTTTACGGGAAAATTAATTAATGGTGCTAGAAGCATAAATGATGGAGATGACGTTTCTGGAACAGAATGGTGAAATTAAGTCAAAATTCTAATTGTGAACTCAACGATCTACTGGGTACTTGTTCCTGGGTTTGTTTAATTAAATTTGTTTTGAGCCTATTCAAATATCATTTTGTCTCAAAACTTAAAAATTAAATCATTATTAAATCATAAACGCTCTGGTAATCCCTGCATAGTGTCAAGAGAGCTCTGCAATCACAAATCCCAAGAGGTGTTAAAAATGAAATTAAAATGTATCCTTAAAAAGAAAGTCTCCTTCATTCTATGAAAGGAAATTGACATGGTAAGCTGTTTTTTCTATATTTCTTTTAATGGGCTTGGATATACAATGACACTGCAAATTTTTCACAGAAAACAACTTTGGCATTATCATGTTCTACATAATTGTCTTTGGCTAGCAAAGACCGTCAAAAATACCTGGCAATATTAATGCTAGCTAATTAATAAAATACTTCTCTTCAGTCAATAACATAAAACAAAAGGTTTTCCTACTAAATATTTGACTTTTTTAATTGGTATTGTGTTTTCAAGCCATGGGAATACAGTTTAGAACAGATCTCCATCCGTGATTCTTAAGATGCTGTAGCATTGCAGTTTAAGAGGCTGAGAGCACAGGCGCAGGGAGAACAGAGGACTTAAAAAGAACTTAGACACAAGAAAACCAAAGTAGAATAAGAAAACAAAACAGAACAACATTACATATGGAACGGAATCAAAAATTTTAACAAGATACACTAGGGAAGGAGGAACTTAAATAGTGACAGTGATGAGGAACACTGGTGAGGGCGAACAGTTTACACAACAAAGTAATGTAGGGTCTCGAGGCTTCTTTGATATGTCTTGGAAAATGTAGCGTCATATAAATAAGCCCTTAGTGTAGTCAGATGGTCTTTGTGAAATTTGGCTTCATGGTGTTGACTACTGCTGCCTGTAGGTGAAACAGACAGTCAGCAAACAGTCAACTCACTGAATCAGGGTTCACGTCGTCGATCTAACATTTTCAAATTGGCTGATGGCAATTTAATTTAACAGGCATTTGCGAGAGGGTGAGTAGGTTACAGTGCAAGTTCTCATTGGCATTAGTGGCCTCAGAGATACAGTACAGAAATGGTGGACCTGGGTGTCAAATGTTTATTATCTAGTGGGGGTCAGCTGGGAGTAAGAAGTGGTGACCGCATGCAGGTGATCCTTCATGACTGATGAGAAGGGAGCAGCAGGGAGTCTGCCAAGACAAGCAGGGTGGAAGTCAACATTCTGACCTGTATGTGCAAGGGCTCCTCTGTATTCTAAGAACCAAAAACCGTTCCCATCCACATCGTCAGAAAAATATTAAAATCTCTGGAGCTTCCACTGCGCCCCTAAAGTAGTATTTGTTGAGCATAATGCTTTTGAAATAGAACTGAAATTGAAAGTTAATACTGTATTGCATAGCTTATATTCTTGTTAATGTTTGACAGATACAGTAATGACATATTTTTAATTTGTAGAATGTGTCAGGTACCAGTTTTCTGCTAAATCTGTTGACATGAAATAATATACACTATAAAGCCTGTATCCAACCATCATTAGGTCAAACCAGTCATTTACCAACTTCACAAACCAGGCTGTTGTTTCTGCCTCTCAGGGTGATGAGCCAAGGAGGATAAGAAAGCCGATAGCAGGAGCCTTTTAGGAGACTTTGCATACAAGCAAGATTTACAGTGGACAAGACTAGTAATATAAATATGAATTTAACTCTCTCAGGCCATTAACTTTGTCTAATGGAGGCCTTTCTGAAGGATCGAACCTATTCACAATTGTTGACAATAGTTTTTGTTGGAAAAGTCAACTTACCTTGTTTTTTTGTCCCTGGGTCAATATTACCGGTCATTTTATGTCAATTTAATTTGCTATTGAGATAAAGAGAAGAAACAAAACAAAATGTTCAACTAAAAGACTGTAAGACATGGCTGACGTTCAACATATTCGATGTCACTGCCAAATCAAATCGAGATGTTCTACTGGACGCCGGTTGGAATTCACAGAGTTGCTGACATCTGATAATGCAATGTAGTGTACTGGGGAAATACCAGGCCTTTTCTGTTAAAACACTTCATGTGTGCCTCCCAAATCGCACCATATTCCTAAAATACATTTGGGGTTAGGCATTTTACATGTACATGCCTGATGGGCCCTGGTCAAAAGAGGTGCGCTATGAAGGAAATAGGTTGCCATTTACATTGTTGAGTTGGTTTGACCTTCAGGCCTGACATTAAAGTGTTCTCTGTGCCTGCTTAAAGCAGCAATTAGTGCGCCTTGTGAAACAAATGTGAGATACTAAAGAAGTCTCACACAATCTCTCTGCTTTTACCATTCTCACTCAATATCCACTTGGGAAAAATGTACATTCTTAAGATATCATAGCTAGCTAGGTGCTTTTCCGCAAGCTCACATTTTGTATTGATTAAAAAAAACACTGAATAATGACGAGGTGTGTGTTTAATCCCAATCATACCACCTAAAAGACCAAAGACCTCTTCCCAACAAAGACACTCTGACTAGACAGACAGCAGTGGAACCCGCCCCCTGCCTACAGCCATGACTAAGGCACAGTTGTAGCCTTTGTAAGACAGGGTGCGTGTTATGTCTTTGAACTAATAACATAGTACCCAACATTGAGATCATGTCATCTATCCTTCAGCTGCATTGAGACCACCAACCTGTTTTACCTGTCCAATAACATCATTTTATCTGTCTCACCCTCTCCTCTTTCTCAGCATGTCGTTGGTGGAGTTCAACTCCAGCTTGGGAGCAGCTGTGCTGATGTTTACTCTATGTCCAACCCTAGCTTCTTGACAAGGCAATTTGTTAGACTATTGTTAGTGCATTTTATGATGGACTACCTGTTTTTATATCCATGTATTATTAATGTATTTATTTTCTATTTATGGCAATGCATATTATCAAATATCTAACAAGTGTACACTACAATGCCTGTGAGTATTGTGTAAGAAAATATTTAGCAAGGCAAAATAAAGAACTGGTTGTTTGAATAAGTACATTTTATTTACTCAAGAAACACTAAGTCTATAAAGGTTAATGTTTTATGTATTTGAGGCCTGAGACATGTGGGAGTGAAAAAGAGTACAGGCAAACCACGGTAGGTTGGAGTGCAGTTTAGTCTAGCATTTGCCTTCTAGTCATAGCCAATACAGTCTTCAATAGCCTGTTCATAGCACTTAATCTTTTATAACAAGAGATTTTGGCCAAATGTATTTAACGATAGGAGAAACTGAGAGCACACATAGCTACAAAAAACTATGTAACCTGTAAGTTGATGATAACGTAATGCGATGCACTTACTGCTTCAGATGCGGGCGTTCTAATCAATGACAGACAAAACACGCATCTCACCATTTACGCTTCAAAAACTTTGTAACTCCATTTGATCTTGATTTTGGTAAGGTATTAATTATGTAATGACAAATGCAAGTATCTGATCGTATGTAAAGGGATAATACCAGCTTCGATGATGCGGTGTTCAATTATTTAAAAAATACCGCTTTTTTTTCATTTCCTGAAAAGTAACGGTATCGGACATACAAGGTTTCCACCCGAGAGCGACATATTGTGCTTTTAAAAACATCTGCAATCACCATCCACAATGCCCTGGAAAGATGACAACCTACCTGATGGTTATAGTGTACCCTGTTGCCTCTAGTGGCCAGTATTGAAGTCACATCCCGACAAACGTTGAATTTTCCCGTGTATCCTGGTGTGATCTTCCTGCTTACACATCCATGAAAGGTAGACACAACTGAGCATGGTCATCCGTGGTTTATTCATACAACAACGGTCTTTAAGTCATTTGAATGAAGAGGAAAAGAATGGGAAAGAGAAATGGGCCAGGTCCCTTTAAATGGCATTGCGGCAACAGAACACAAACAAGAGACGCGTGATCACATCAGAGGAAACCTGCTGTCAAGTGTTGATTCTGGCTGTCGGTCTTTCTGAGAGGGCTGACGGAGGGACAGAGGGAGGGAGGGAGGATGGGGGAGGAACGAGGGGAACGATGGGGAAAGTGTCAGTTTAAAGGGACAATCTGGGATTGGCAATGATTGACATTAATAATACACTGGCAATGATTGACATTAATAATACACTGGCAATGATTGACATTAATAATACACTGGCAATGATTGATGAGCTTTACTTAAATTATCTGCCTTATTAGACATATATATATATATATATATATATATATATATATATATATATATATATATATATATATATAT
>JACXGI010003247.1:40725-64622 GCA_016801175.1 Esox masquinongy | reverse complement strand
ATTTTTACCTGACAACCTCCCCCACATACACACCACATACATTATTACCTGGCAACCCCCCGACATACATACAGCATACATTATTACCTGGCAACCACCCTCCCAAATACACACCCCATACATTATTACCTGACAACCACCCAAATACATTATTACCTGGCATGAGTCAGCAGGGCGGGTGTTCAAGGAGCCAGCGCAAAACATTCTTTTGGTGATTGTGCCATTGTAGCTTTCAGGAGAGTTGCACGCTTTCCTGTCAATCACGGTGACATTTAGAGCCAACAGGACATCAGACGGGGAACAACTCTGAAGTTGTTCCCCATCCAGCTACAAAACACTGTGTCCCAGCCCTGATGTCTGGCAGAGGCTTGGGTAGAGGCTTGAAGCTCACAGCTCTGGACAACTTCAATGGATTATTCAGCTTTAAGGAGATTTTCAGTCAATGTCTGTGATCATTTGTACACTTAGGACCTATTAAACAGGACAGGATTCATTAAGGATTAATTGGTTTTTATAGTTCTTATTCACAATTCTAATTCTGAACAGTAAAAACAGACCAATGTGGGAGGTTACCCTAGAGGTAGGACTGTTTTGGATAAAACTTAGCCAAGACAAGATGAGAAGGTCTGGAAAGGGAAGTGTCTGGGAACCAGACACTTTTTATTTTTATTGTGGATCACCATGCGGGAGGGAACCGACACAGAGCTCAGTCTGTCCAGGAACTCTGCGTTACCCTGTATAAAACCCTAGGTTCAGGGTTTTTTTACAGAGCTCAGTCTGTCCAGGAACTCTGCCTTACTCTGGTTTGGATTCATGGTTTTCTACATTTCAGGACAGGACATGTGCTGCCACCAATCTGGAAGGGGTAAAGGGGGGCCCACAATGACCCAGATAACCATAATGGGCTACAGTATTCCCCAGGTTTCCTTGTCCTTAATATATCCTCAATGTATTACAAGATTCAACAAAACATTTCGAGGAACTCTCCTATTAAAAACATAACGTTTCAGCAACTAGTCTGTAACAACACTAATGAATAAAGGTTTATAATGGAACTAGTAGAAATCCCATGTAACATAAGCATAGAAGATTCTAATATTTTTCACAGTACTGAGTCTGTATGCCATATCAAAGACCAGTCTGTGGGTTTATTTGGCCATGAGAGCAAAGAGACACTCAATAAATACTGCAACGGGGGTCTGATTCATTTGAGGCCTTTTTTGCTTTATGAATAATAATTACAGAGTGCTTGTATTTGTCCAATTTCACGTCATGTAAGTGTTTATAAATAACAGTGTGTAAAGGTTATGTTTCGCACATCATAACTCGCCATTATCAATGGTGACCACGAAGCAGTAATGGTAAGGTGCCTTGCTCAAGGGTAAATCAACAGATCACCTGCTTGTTGGCTTCAAACTACAGCAGCTGCATTTCTTGCACTGGTCCAAAGTTCCAACAGCTGGGCCACCTGACACCTCTTTTACTCTAGAAAGGTGTCAATTCTCCTTGCAATCTCTCTCTAAGATGTGATTTGACCATGTTGTCGGGAAATGATTAAGAACAACTTTTTGTTGATATAATTGATCAGTAGTTTTCCTCACCTGGAGTGGCATGATGTCATGCTGTGAAGTCACAGGGTTGTATTTGGGATGTGGGACGTTCTTCTTCACTTCCACACTCTGTACTGAACATGGTTTAGCTTTCTTCAGTGAGTGGAGGCCCAGATGGACCATTTTGATGTTCCTAAATTCAGTGAGTTTAAATGTGTTTCAATGAACCACAACATTAGTTAGAGAACACAATACAGTGGCAACGGGAAATACAGATGCTAAACTACATCAATTTCACCTAAATAATTAATTGTGATTTTTTTCTTTACTACATTAAATGAAGGGTATTACAGGAGCTATCAGGTTTAAGTGCCTTTCTCAAAGGTACAACAACAGATCTTCACTTGGGTCAGCTTGGGGGTTAGAAACCAGCTACCTTTTGGTAGCTTGACTAACACTATAACCACGTTAGGCTACAGAACCTACTCCACTCTCTGAAATAATTATCTGAAAATGTAAGAATTAAAATATTATAATCAGCTTAGAAATTCCGTTTTGTTAAATTGAAGAAGTCGCAAATATAAGAAAACCATTATAATAATGTAATAATAATATTTTAATAATAATGTGATTTAGCCATGTACTTGATTTGAACCTGGGTCTGAGATACAAAACATATTGGTACTGTTGGCTGACAACCCACCTCTGCCAGGGTCAACCCCACACCAGACAGTGAGCTGCAGTCAGGACCCACTTCCTGTTGATCAGCATCCCTCCACAGACCTGGCGATTGTTCAAGTTCTCCAATAAGGCAATGTAGGGTACTGAGTGAGGCTTGACCTCATGTCCACCAATGATCTCTGTACAGTCACCTAGAAGACATGCAAGAGAGGATCAAACAATTTACAAACATACACCAACACAGACAAGTTTTCATTTCCAAACTTGTGTGGAGCAGAAAAAAATATTTCCCTAACCCTAACCTTAAAGGACCATTAAAGGTGGTGTGTGTCATGTCTGAGAGATTTCTAGGTCAGTGAGATGTGACACATCATTTTCACTCTTAATTGGCATGAAGGAGTGAGGTAATGGGCTTTGTGTGGTAAATGACACAGGGAGTCAAAATGCTTCCACAATCTAAAAGACCACGTCTGGAGGGGCTGCGATTCCTGCTTTGAACCAGTCTCACCCGTAAGGTGGCTTGTTTTGAATTTCCTCTGTTTGTTTGTTTTTATCCTCGACCGATAGCCAGCTAGCTAAGTAGCTAACTTTACGCAACACAGCGGCTTTTATACAAGACAGATTAATAATTTAGGCCATCGACAGCCTTTGTCTCCTTGTAAGATATTTTCGATACTTCCGGATTCTACCAGAAAACTGAAATGTTCATTCTAGGTTGTGTTGAGGAGTTGTATTTTTCTCATTGCATCATTGCTAACATTAGAAATTAGTACTAAGTATTAAGTAGATGACCTAACCTTAACCTAACCTTTATGCCTAAACTTAACTTAGCACTAATGTCTAACCCTAACCAGTAATGCCTAATCCTAAATGTGATGTCAATTCTGACACTAACCCCAACTGTTGCGATTTTTATTTAATGTAACCCCCAAGCCAGATATGGAGTATTATCTTGTGAGGACTTGCAAAAGGTTACACACACACACACACACACACACACAAACACACACACACTTACCTCCTTGCAGATATAAAGGTAGAATGATGAAGAACCAGAGACAGAGCATCATGGTCTGGTCCTTCAGAGGGTCTTGAGGTAGAGACACTGCCAAATATTATTCTGGGGTTGGCCTGAAGAAAGCTGAGGTGCTCCGGTCTTTTTGAGGTGCTCCGGCTTTCTCTGACATAACACTATTTATACTCAGCTGAAAGGATGTGGTAGTTGTCTTAAATGTGGAAGTGGAAGTCAGTACACACACACACACACACACACACACACACAAATTAACACACACAGACCATATACGTACAAAAACATAAAAACAAACACCCACACACCCCCTCACACACATACAAACAAAAAAAATCCACTTCCCATTTTAATTCTGGATGCAGCAGAAGATGTGCTAATGAAGACGTAATGCAGAATGAGAGCATACAAAGACTTAGTATTTGTCAATAACCCTGATTCCATGAAAGAGGAAACATGGTACATTTACATTTTATGAAGTTAATGGGGTTTACACTCTCAGTGCATGTATAACTATAACAAAACAATTACAACTCAGTTCACAAGTATTTGCACAGTGACAGGTTTTGGTGTTTCTGCAACAGTAGACATTTTGCTGTTTGTGCTCTGTACTCAGCATCAGATTTGAAATGAAACAATCGCTAAGAAGTTAAAGTTTGGACCTTGAGCTTTACTTACTATGAACTGCGTTGGAATATACATAATTACATACCTTTATATACATGGTCTGTCATGACTTTGGTTCTAGACACACTAGCGGACTCCAAAAAAAAACCCAAACCACGTGCAGTGCAGACGTGGAAAGAATGCAGTTAGGTAAAAGCTGGAAGCATTCCACACTGCGACAAACTCAACCCAGTGATGTGGAGCTGCACAGAATTCTCAAAGCTTAAACGTTTCCGCTCAGGGAATCAGACATTGGCTCAGTAACCGGAAAAAAAATTGAGGTGACATTGGTCTAGACACACCAGTGGCCTCCAAAGACACTCCAAACCACTTATTAAATGATTGTACTGTCTAATGACTCTGCAGTACGTGTTTTATAAATGTGTGTGGCCTGTGTTCATGTCTGTAGGTCTGCAAGGCGGTGACAGATGAAGTACACTACTAGGATTGAAACAATAAATGCAAAGTGCAGGTATGACCCAAATGCAAAGTGCAGGTATGACCCACTACCAGAAGTTGCCAGGCATTTCTCAGAAATGTTCTTATCTTCCTTAAATGTTTATGGTTGTTGAAGTCAAACCCCAAGGATACGAATCATCTCTTACCTCTCATGACAACATCTAGAATACAACCCTGTGGTTGTTGTTTAGCAGATTATCAGAGGCTACAAGAAGATGAAAAACCACGTGAGAAATGTGCTGAAGGTCACCAGAAAATGGTCTAACATCTAATCCAACTTTTTCTGTAAAAATCTGAGTTTGTTGATAGTTTGTTGTTACAATGACTATCTACAGTATAGAACATCTAACAATTTAAATAGGGTCTTTTAAAATCAAGTGTAAAAGAAAAAATATATGTCTATGTTATAAACATTGCGTTTGCTGTAACTTCAGTCACTGTTCCAATAGAAACGCTAGCCAGTTGAGCAGTCTCTTTGAGTCTCTTTCTGTGCCCCAATAATGAACCCACTTTCAAAGTCACCTGCATTCTTTCCTCTTGCCATCTTGATCCAAAACTGAGGTCAACAGAGCCTGCTCACCATTTTTATACATGCCACAAGGCATGATAGGATGTTAACTGCTGAATTTTATCATCACCCATCTGTAAGAATCTTAGGCTAGGCTACTGTAACCACATTACAATCCTCCATGGGGTAAAGAGGCGTTTCCGTTTGGATACAGGTGAGGTGGATCTCATGTTGATGATTAGATAATCTTTCATATTTAGGTGATGGACAACTGTCAGTCACCTACATCTGTCTGGCTGTCTTACTCTGGTTACTTTATAAAACCAGAAAAGAAGTGACTCTGACCATGAATCAATAAATCAGTCTGATTAATAGTTTACCAGTAAACAAATAAACCAATCAAATGATCAGAACAAGTGACCCCTCAGGATATGCTCAAACTCACTTTAACTCTATAGTGAACATCAGCACATTAGACCTGATTAGAACACATCCTGTACCTCTGTTGATTTCAGCTTCTTTAAAGCTAAAGCCAAGATAAATGTAGATGGCTCTGGTGAAAATTTACTTTTGTGTAACTGTGTGAATATTTTGTATAAATACCAACAACATACCAAAGACAAGATTTATCTTTTGTCTGCTCTAGGTGAAACAATTGTCTTCTTCAAAAGCACGTCTATAATGGAAAGTTATCCTGACAGTAAGAAACTTTCTGTTTTGGCTTAAAACTTCAGTCATCTTGTTTTAGACACTCAGTCATCATGAATTTACACATTCTGTCACATTTTATTGAAGTCACACTGGGGACACACACAAACACATTCACAGGCACAGACACACACACACCACAGAGGTGTGACTTAAAAGTTCTCACACCGGTCCTCTTCACAGACAGAGACAGAGGGATATGGAGACAGAGGGACATATAGACAGAAACACAGAGACAAGGACGGAGACACAAAGACAGAGAAAAAGGGAGAGAGACAAGGATACAGACAGAAAGATAGAGACAAGGACAGACTCACAGAGATAATGACAAAGACACAGAGACAAAGACAGAAGAAGACACAGAGATAAGGACAGAGACAGAGAGACAATGACTGAGACACAGACACAATGACAGAGATACAGAGACAGAGACAAAGACAGAAGAAGACACAGAGACAAGGACAGAGACACAGAGACAAGGACAAAGACACAGAGACAAGGACAGAGACACAGAGACAAGGACAGAGACACAGAGACAAGGACAGAGGCACAGAAAGAGTGTGACATGCATGGAGAACTGAATTGGGACCATCTCCACTAATCCTCAAAGCCATTGAGCTGGCACTTATGATCTACATGAAAGCCTGGCAGATCTGAGAACTGACATCTCACTTGATGATAATTACTATACACCGATCATACATAAGCCAATAGTAATATATTATGGATTATGATTATTATATATAATTCACTATATATAATACATAAAACATTAATATATATAGTGTATTAAATAAAATAATCATCATACATAATATATTACAATATCTGTGTATTTTTAGATTTTGCCCCAGGTCAGCCTTTAGGCATTGTATAGTGACAATATATTAAATCCATCAGTCCTTAATGCTTTAACACCAGTCTGTGAGATACTTTATAATACTAATTAACTTTATTAAGTAATATAGTATTGTCTATTAAACTGTAGTATTTTTCTGTCTTTCTGTATTAGTTGGTGTGGTTATTCTGGTGTGTTCCGGGCCTTTGTCAACTTCTGTGATCTTAGACAATGACCACATCCTTTCAGCAGACTATAAATGACAACCACAGAAAGAACCACACAGGTTTTTTTCACCAACACCAGAACATCATCAGATCAGAGCCCTCTGATGAAGACCCAGAGACTGAGGACTCTGAAGAGCATCATGGTCTGGTTCTTCACAAACACTCACCAGACGCAGAAATATAGATATACACAATTCAGCACTGTAAGCTATGACTTCCCCATTGTCTTTTGAGATGAGCTACGGCACTAAGTGTGATGAAATGTGACTCTATTTCTTAACAGTAACACATGGAAACATTTTACAATACACGTTTTACCACTTAAGCAATCCCAGCATGCCGCGGAAACCCACAAACTGATACACCGAAAGAGGGAAAAACATCTAATGACATTCGGTAGCCAGGCTATGATTTGGCCAAAGATAAATGTTGCATGAGTGCTAACTTACGTCTATTGAGCCACAGTGCAGTTTGGAGATACAGCCTACTTCCCGTTTTCAAGAAAATTTGCTAATATTCTTGCGATACCATATTAAAAACATTTCTTGGTCTTTTGTTGAGTTGACAGAATACCCAGAACCAAAGGTCATACACCACTGTGCCCACCTGTATTAAGCAAACTGTTTCTGAAGCAGCGGCTGTGATGTTTCATAAAAATAGTAAAACAAGGAAGGAGCTCATCATCTATTGACACTGTGCCAGCCCTGTGTATCTGTGTGTGTGTGTCTGTGTGTGTGTCTGTCTGTCTGTTATTTTTAAGTGTTATTGATGGTCTTTAAACCATGTACAGGTTTATTATCCAAACAGGGTTACTGACACATCTGTAATACTTACAAACAAGCCACTAGATGGGACTCTAGTGTTACATGATGATCTATTCCGAAACTCAGATTGTATTTTCAGGCACAGAATAACTGATGCCCAGTATAGGCCTGTGTTATTCGGCAAAAACACTACCAAAACACCACATCTGAAATGCTTCCAGATCCCTACATAGACTACCAAAACACCACATCAGCAAGGCATCCAGACAGAGACTACCAAAACACCACATCTTAAATGCATCCAGACAGAGCCTACAAAAACACCACATCTGAAATGTATCCAGACAGAGCCTACCAAAACACCAAATCTGAAATCTATCCAAAACATCTGAAATGTTTTCAGATCACTAAAGAGACTACCAAAACACCACATCTGAAATGCATCCAAACAGAGTCTACCAAAACACATAATCTGAAATGTATCCAGACAGAGACTACTAAAACACCACATTGAAATGTATCCAGAAAGACTACCAAAACACCACATCTGAAATGTATCCAGACAGAGCCTACCAAAACACCACATCTGAAATGAATCCAGACAGAGACTACCAAAACACCACATCTGAAATGTATCCAGACAGATACTACCAAAACACCACATCTGAAATGTATCCAGACAGAGACTACCAAAACACCAAATCTGAAATGTATCCAAAACATCTGAAATGTTTTCAGATCACTAAAGAGACTACCAAAACAAAACATCTGAAATGCATCCAGACAGAGACTACCAAAACATCACATCTGAAATGCATCCAGACAGAGACTACTAAAACACCACATCTGAAATGTATCCAGACAGAGACTACTAAAACACCACATTGAAAGGTATCCAGAGAGACTACCAAAACACCACATCTGAAATGTATCCAGACAGAGACTATTAAAACAACACATCTGTAATGTATCCAGACAGAGACTACTAAAACACCACATCTGAAATGTATCCAAAACATCTGAAATGTTTCCAGATCCCTAAAGAGACTACCAAAGCACCACATCAGAAATGTATCCAGACAGAGACTACCAAAACACCACATCTGAAATGTATCCAGACAGAGACTACCTCACCTCTGGGTCTTGGACCACCACACCTCTGAGTGGAAAATGTATTTTTCTAATGAACATTTATTTCAGTACTTCGATTAGTCCTTCCTGGTATTCTTTATGTCTACTGGCAAGTATTCCTTGTATGAGCATTCAGCAAGGACTGGTGGCGTCATCTGTACAGTTGGGAAAGTATATAAGTTTGAAACTTGGCAATGTAAAATCAGAACAACTGTTATGACACTGTGTTGGTGTCTGTACTTGTACTTTGTTTGTCATGATGCTTTTTCCTGTATATATGATTAAACCTGAATTAATCAACTGTTAACAACTGGAGAGTTTTTACTTGATAAATTGTGAACACTTTTTCATCTTCCTAAATAGTCTAGAGTGACTAGGGCTATGAGGGCTTGGGGATTTTCGGCCGTTTCTGTCCATTATATTTCTACTAAAATCTACTCTAAAATGATGTGAACTTGTTGAGTGTTGGTGAGGAAGACACAGAAAACATCACATTTCCTGAAAGATACAGTGTTGATTGACAGGGACACAAAATCTGCCCGGCAGCGGCTGTTCCCGCATCGCTCAGCGGGTTAAAGCGTGTGCTGTTACTTACAGAGGTTGTTGGTTTGAATCCTGCAGGCGCCATATTCAAGCAGCGCTTTTTTTTTGGAGAATCTCAATCCATTAAAATGTGGGCATAGACATTGCCTGTGTCAGACAAAAATTCTGTCCATTATTTTTCTATTAAAATCTACTCTAAAATGAAGTGAAGGAAGAGACAGAAAACATCACAAGACATTTTGATTGAAAGGGACATCACAAAAACACTGTTGATTGGAAGGGACACGAAATATGGCGGGCATATTTGTAATCCATAAAGGCGCCAAATATTTCCACCTAGGGTACTTGTGCTTGGGTAGATCAGAGGTTAAGCTGTGAGCTTTTACTGCCAAACGTTGGTGGTTCGATTCCCACTGAAGCCACTATTAGTTTAATTATTTTTGGATAATGCCTTTCCATTAATATGTGGGAAAAGTCCTTCCCTGTGTTTGACAGAAATACTCTTTCTTTTTTTATTACAATCTACTCTGAAATGTGGTTAACCTGTTGAAAGTGTTGGTGAGGATGTGTCAGGACACATCACAACACATTTTCTGAAAAAACTGTATTGATTGACAGGGACACGAAATATGGTGGGCAGCGCCCACCGTATTTCGTGTCGCCTATGTAATCCATAAAGGCACCAAATATTTCCACAGCATGCATCTGTCCCTTGATTGCGTAGTGGGGTTTGCCATCCTCATTTACAGCCAGAGGTTGTCGGTTCGCTTCCCGTTTAGTTAATTTTGTAAAATCCCTTTCCATGAATAGGTGGGCAATGTCATTCCCTGTGTTGGCCAGAATTACTGTCCATTTGATTCCTAATAAATGAGCAACTCTAACATTAAGTTAACCTGTTGAAAGTGTTGGTGAGGTTGTGTCAGGACACATCACAACACATTTTCTGAAAAAACTTGACAGGGGCATGAAATATGGCAGGCAGCGCCATATTTGCTGGGGTAAATGTTTATCTGTAAAATGTTGTATGGAGCTTTGTTAGATATGCAGTTTTCTGTGGGAGGAATTGTGCTTCTTTTGAAGGGAAGCGAGTGGACGTGTGGGGCTTTTTTGTGTCAATGTTTCATGAACTCATAGATATGTTGAGTGGAAATGAAATGGAGAATTTTGATGCCACTTTCGCTGAAGGTAGTGGAGCTCCTTCAGCAAAAAGCCGTGTGCTCTCACTGTCTGATGTTGGCGGTTCAAATCCCGCAGGATTCATTATGAGATTCATTATTTTTTTTAATTCACGCTGAAATGATGTGAACCTGCTGAATGTGTTGGTGAGGAAGAGACAGAAAACATCACAAGACATTTTCTGAAATAAACAGTGTTGATTGATAAGGGACACGAAATATGGCGAGTAGTGCCTGCCATAGTTCATGCCCCTTAAGCAGTCCATAAAGGTGCCAAATATTTCATTGCAGCCCAGTCCCTGGGTAGCTCAGTGGGTTAAGCTGTGTGCGTTTACTGCCTGATGTTGGCGTTTCGAATCCCACAGGAGCCTGTATAAACTTAGTTATTTTCTGATAATCCCTTTCCATTTATAGGCGGGCAAAGTCATTCCCTGTGTTTTACAGAAATACTGTCCATTTTTTTCCATTAAAATCTACTCTAAAATGAAGTGAACTTGTTGAAAGTGTTGGTGAGGAAGAGACAGAAAATAGTATTAGAAATATTCTGAAAAAATCTGTTGATTGACAGGGGAAAAATCCTTTGTTCAATTAAAAATAATAAAACGAACAAAAAAAAAAAATCTACTGTGTTAGAGCTACACTGGTGTCTGTTATATATTGTTATAAAAAGTTATTGCCATGACATCAATGCTAGCCAAATTGTCTGTTACTGTTTATCAACTCTCACCATTATAGAGAACAAAGACAAGTTAAAATAATCTCCAAAATAATGTAATTTGTGAACTTTTGTAACATTTCTTTTTAGTTTACCCATTTCCCATTTCAATTAGTTGACTGCCTATTAGTAATATAGTAATAATTATAGTAATAATATAGTCTGGCCTTTAATGTTTAATAAGAACATTTTTGGAAACAACAGGTGTGAACACTGTCTACCATAAGAGAACATGAAGAGAATCTAACAACTATATACAGACTCACACAGTTTAAATCAAATTACTTCTGCCGTTCTCATCTATTTTCTTTCCTTCCTGATTTAGACCAAGCCCATGAACAGCAGTGCCGCTGACTACCACAAGATGCCATGAAGAGAAGCTAACACATACATACATATACATACAGTGGATATAATAAGTCTACACACCCCTGTTAAAATGCCAGGTTTTTGTGATGTAAAAGAATGAGACAAAGATAAATCATGTCAGAACTTTTTCCACTTTTAATGTGACCTATAATGTGAACAATTCAATTGAAAAACAAAGTGAAATCTCAGAGGGGGAAAAATGAAAAATAAAAACCTTACAATAACCTGGTTGCGTAAGTGTGCACACCCTCCTATAACTGGGGATGTGGCTGTGTTCAGAATTAACCAGTCACATTCAAACTCATGTTAAATAGAAGTCATTACACACCTGCCATCATTTAAAGTGACTCTGATTAAACACAAATAAAGTTCAGCTGTTCTAGTAGGATTTTCCTGACATTTTCTTAGTTAAATCTCAGAGCAAAAGCCATGGTCTGCAGAGAGCTTCCAAAGCATCAGAGGGATTTCATTGTTGAAAGATATCAGTCAGCAGAAGGGTGCAAAAGAATTTCCAAAGCATTAGATATACCATGGAACACAGTGAAGACAGTCATCATCAAAGTGGAGAAAATATGGCACAACAGAGACATTACCAAGAACTGGACATCCCTCCAAAATTGATGAAAAGATGAGAAGAAAACTGGTCAGGGAGGCTTCCAAGAGGCCTACAGCAACATTAAAGGAACTGCAGGAATTTCTGGCAAGTACTGGCTGTGTGCTACATGTGACAACAATCTCCCATATTCTTCATATGAATGGGCTATGGGGTAGGGTAGCAAGAGGAAAGCCTTTTCGTACAAAGAAAAACATCCAAGGCCGGCTGAAGTTTGCAAAAACAAACATCAAGTCTCCCAAAAGCATGTGGGAAAATGTATTATGGTCTGATGAAACCAAGGTTGAACTTTTTTGCCATAATTCCAGAAGGTATGTTTGGCACAAAAACAACACTGCACATCACCCAAAGAACACCATACCCACAGTGAAGCATGGTGGTGGCAGCATCATGCTTTGGGGCTGTTTTTCTTCAGCTGGAACCGGGGCCTTAGTCAGTGTGAAGGGAATTATGAACAGTTCCAAATACCAGGCAATTTTGGCACAAAACCTTCAGGCGTCCATGCTGAAGAGGAAGTTCACCTTTCAGCATGACGACGACCCAAAGCACACATCCAAATCCACAAAAGCATGGCTTCACCAGAAGAAGATTAACGTTTTGGAATGTCCCAGCCAGAGCCCAGACCTGAATCCAATTGAACATCTGTGGGGTGATCTGAAGAGGGCTGTGCACAGGAGATGTCTTCGCAATCTGATAGATTTGGAGCGCTTTTGCAAAGAAGAGTGGGCAAATATTGCCACGTCAAGATGTGCCATGCTAATAGACTCCTACCCAAAATGACTGAGTGCTGTAATAAAATGAAAAGGTGCTTCAACAAAGTATTAGTTTAAGGGTGTGCATACTTATGCAACCAGGTTATTGTGAGTTTTTTTTTTTCAGTTTGTTTTTCAATTGAATTGTTCACGTTATAGGTCACATTGAAGGTGGAAAAAGTTCTGACATGATTTATCTTTGTCTCATTCTTTTACATCACAAGAACCTGGCATTTTAACAGGGGTGTGTAGACTTTTTATATCCACTGTATACACACAGCTTTCGTACTATTACACCTGTCCCTCATTGCTCACTACTCTCACTGAAACATTGCCTACTAAAACCGATCATTAAGCGAATGTAAAATAATCACACGATTTTTCATGCTATGAACTCTGCCCCTCATTTCCTCCCCTGTTTATACCAAGACTGTGAACAATAATGAGACTGACTGCCACAGGAGGCCATGGTGCAAAGGTTACACGTACATACATACACACACTCCCACACACATCCTTTCTGCTGTAACATCCTACGAGCTCTTCACATCTAATTTCTCTCCTTTCCTCCCCAGACCGAGCCTATGAACAACAGAGAGACTGACAAAGGTAACACACATAAGGTAACAGACATACACACACAGTTTTAACTATTATATTCTATATACTCTGCCCCTTTTACCTCTCTCTTGTCCTCCCCAGAGACTGAGCCTATAGACAACAATCAACACGGGACAACCATGCAAGCGATTCTCCTAGGAATCATCTTTTATGCCGTGCTGGAGTTTAAATGGACAATCAAACTTATTTCGCTGAATTGTCTAAACCCATGTTTCTCAACCCTGCTCCTGGGCGCCCCCCTGCCCTGCATATTTTAGATCTCTGCCTGCTCTGTCACACCTGATTCAAATGATCAACTCATTATCAAGTCCTTCATGAGCTACATCAGGTATGTTAGGGCAGGGAGAGATCTAAAACATGCAAGACAGGGGCCTCCAGGAGCAGGGTTGAGAATCACTGGTTAAAAGCATGTTTATTGGCCTACAGGAAATTGTCTTAAGGATGAGGAAGCATGTTGTACATAAAAATTGCCCTGATATTTTTTTTAAATTACCTCCAGGAACCAAAGCTAAAGGATTCTGCTGTAATGCCCCTTTAAACCTTGCAGATAGTCTTAGTGAAAATATTATTTTATATATTTTGAGGATTATTTGCATGATTCCTGCAGGATTTATTCCTGAAGGACAACCTGCAGGATTCCTATAGGATCCTACATAAACAGTCCTACAGGAAAGTGGCCCCAAAATCCTGTAGGACATCCTACAGGATTTCTGCAGGGCTTGCCCAAATTGTTGAGGTAATCGGAAGAGATTTTACCCCTGATGATTTCCCTTGTTATGTACCAAACAGCCAAGCTGCTCCCACAACAGCTCAATCGGGTTGAGATGGGGTTAGGGTTAGAACTAAATAGTTGTTGTATAGTTTGGAGCTGTGCTTTGGGTCATTGTCATGTTGTGGGAGGAAATTTGCTTCAATCAAGCGCTGTCCACAGGGTATGGCATGGTGCTGCAAAATCGAGTGATAGCCTTCCTTCTTCCAGATCCCTTTACCCTGTACAAATCCCCCATTTTATCATCACCAAAGCACCACCATGCTTGAGAGATGGGGTCAAGCACTCCTCCAGCATCTTTTCATTTGGTCTGCATCTCAGGAATGTTCTTCTTTGTGATCCTATCACCAGAAGCATAGATTTGCCTATCCATTACACTTTTTCCAGTCTTCCTCTGTCCAGTGTTTGTTATTTTGCCCATCTTAATCTTTTCTTTTTATTGGCCAGTCCCTCTACATGTGCGCAGTACTTCATCGCTCTGAATCAAATCGATCAAGTGATATCAACCATTATGATCATTTTAATTTTCAAGCGATCTGAAAAGTGGCTGCCTATGTTGAGTCTTGTGATTGTTTTTAACATGTGTACCAATGCATATTTTGCTATATGATTATCTGTGTCTGATTTATAGGCATTTATGTACCAGGCCATGCCCACATTAATGTTTATTGGTCAATGGCAGGCATGATTTTTAACAAACCTGACTTGCATTGAGAATGAGCTCGGTCCATAAATGCAAATATCCGGTTATGTGAAGATTATTATTTGGTATGACCTGCTGAAACACTAATAATTCACTGCATGGTATTTGGTGGCATTTAGGCTCGTTGTGGCTTTTATTCATATTTCTTTCCCCTTAACTCTTTCAAATAGAAGAATCGTCGGGTACACAAATGCCGACATGGAACATTTATGAAAAATGTGTTTGTGTATGAAATGTAAAATAAAGAATGCATCACAATTTCAGATTATCATTCACAAAACATTTATTGAATTGATTAAAGAAGCATTTAAATTATCAAAAGGTGCTGTGAGTAATGCTTGTTATTTAACATGCACCTTTACTGTCGTATTACCCAATGAAATGCAAAAGAAGGCAAAATCACGAAGACATGAAACATGCTATAAAATGAAGACATGATGAATAATCATAATCTATTATCTCTACAGTCATTTTGCAAGGAATAGTGTTCATCTTTCAACATCTTTTCGACAGTGGTGATGGATTCAAGGTCAGAAAGCGTGTTCTGTAAACACAAATTTACTGGTAAGACGTACCATATGTGGAAAGAGCTTTCAAGCCCTCCAAAGACCGTAAACTCTTATTAATATAGGAACGTAAACACAATAAGCATACAACAAATAAGCCATTATAATGAATACCACTATCCAACACAACCACCTCTGAAGGAAACCTAAGTTTACAAAGAGCTAGACACAACTGGCTGAAATAAACAGTGTTGATTGATAAGGGACACGAAATATGGCAAGTAGCACCTGCCATAGTTCATGCCCCTTAAGTAATCCATAAAGACGCCAAATATTTCTTCGCAGTCCAGTCCCTGGGTAGCTCAGCGGGTTAAGCTGTGTGCTTTTATTGCCTGATGTTGGTGGTTTGAATTCCAGAAGAGCCAGAATAGTTGTTATTTTTGGATAATGCCTTTCCATTTATACGTTTACAGAAATACTGTCCATTTATTCTATTAAAATCTACTCTAAAATGAAGTGAACCGGTTGAAAGTGTTGGTGAATAAGAGACAGAAAACAGTATGAGAAATCTTCTGAAAAAATCTGTTGATTGACAGGGGAAAAAAACCTTTGTTTAATTAAAAATAATCAAATGAAAGAAAAGAAAAAAAAATCTCTACTGTGTTAGAGCTACACTGGTGTCTGTTATATCTTATATTGTTATTGCCATGACATCGTGTCAGGATTTCGAGGAAGCAGGGCCCAATCGCAGACTTGAAGGAGAATTAAAGGTTTTAATGGTGGAACTGAAGCAGGTAGACACAAAACAAGAAAATGGCTGAAAAACAGGCAGGCAGGCAGGCAGGCAGGCAGGCAGGCAGGCAGGCAGGCAGGCAGGCAGGCAAAAACACGGGCTGGTGGCAGGGACGGACATGAAATAAGCAGAAAAACACAATGACTGACAAAGGGCAAACAGAAGAGGACAAACTATATAGAGAGCTAATGAGAACTAAACAACAAACAGGTGAAATCAATAAGGAGAGGGACAGGTTGCGGGTAAGGACACAAACAAACCAAACATAACAGGGCTACATTCAAAACCAAAGCCAAAACAGAACAAAACGTCACACATCGATGCTAGCCTAATTGTCTGTTGCTGTTTATCAACTCTCACCATTATAGAGAACAAAGAGTTAAAATAATCTCCAAAATAATGTAATTTGTGTACTTTTGTAACATCATTTTTTGATCTCATTTTCATCTCATTTCAAATCTCGTCTTGCAGGATTCGTCCTGCAGGATTCCTGTGGGACTGTTTTGTAAGGGCAGCCACTGACAAGGTTAGGAATAATGATTTTTAACTGAAATAATTGTTTCCTTCAAACATTGCTTTGGTCAAAGAATCATGCTTTTGCAGCAATTACAGCCTTGCAGCAGTTACAGATCTTTGGTATTCTATTTGTCAATTTGTTGAGGTAATCGGAAGAGATTTTATCCCTATTGAGCATTTGTAGTGTCCATTAACAAATATATCTTCCTCTTTGCCTGTCATATGTGATGTTCTGAAAGGGGTACACCCTCGGGCCAATCCTCTTTTCTCTGTATATGCTTCCATTAGGTGGTATAATTCAGCAGTATGACATTTATTTTCATTGTTATGCAGGTGATAGGCAGTTGTATTTGTCAATTAAGCCAAATAACTTGAGTGAGTTGTGTGTTCTGCATAATTGCCTGGAAGATGTTACAAACTGGATGTCCAATAATTTTCTTCACTTAAACACTGGTTGGCTCTAGGATCGATATCAAAAACATTTGTGCCTGTAGCCAGAAATTTGGGAGTTTTCTTTGATCCAGACTTACAATTTTAATATAACACAAAAAAACTGGTGTAGTCATGATTTTACCAACTTAGAAATATTGCCAAAATAAGATTGGTTTTATCTTTTGAGGACACTGAGAAAATTATACATGCTTTTATTTCATCTCGCCCAGACTACTATAATGCTTTGTTTACATGCCTCAACAATAAGTCCCTAGGTAAACTCCAAGTTGTACAGAATTCAGCCGCCAGACTTCTTACAAGGGCTAAATCAAGGTCTCATATAACCCCAGTGTAGGCAGCTCTACATTGGTTACTGGTGATGTTCAGAGTAGATTTTAAAATTCTACTTAAGGCATTATATGGTCTGGCACCTGATTACACTAGTGACATGCTAAACCCATACTGCACTGTTAGGCCTCCCAGATCAGCTTAAAAAGGACTTATGGCTGTCCCGGAGTCTAGACTGAAAACTAAAGGGAACCAGGCCTTTGCTATACGGGCCCCTAGACTCTGGAACAGAATAGTTTTTATAAGATGGTTTTTATGAATATTTTATCATTGTGATTTTATATTTTGTTTATTCTTTTTACTTCCTTTATTTTTTTAAATAATATAAATGTTTTTACATATATGTATTATTATTTTAATGTATTTCTATTTTTAATTTGTGTAAAGCACTTTGTGTACTGGTACTAGAAAAGCGCTATACAAATAAAGTTATTATTATTATTATTATGTGACAGATGTGAAAGAGTCTGGAGCCGCCATGGTGAGCCGTCGTGCTAACCAACGTTACCCTGACTGCTGTTAGGTACCGAGATGAAATCTTCAGACACATCGTCAGACCTTACGCTGGTGCAGTGTGCCCTGGGTTCCTCCTTGTGCAGGACAATGCCCGGCCTCATGTGGCCAGAGTGTTTAGGCAGTTCCTGGATGACGAAGGCATTGATGCCATTGACTGGCCCTCACGTGCCCCAGACCAGAATCCAATTGAGAACCTCTGGGACATTATGTAGCGGTGTATCCGACAACGCCAAGTAGCACCACAGACTGTCCGGGAGCTCACTGATGCCCTGATCCAGGTCTGAGTGGAGATCCCCCAGGACACCATCCGCCGTCTCATCAGGAGCATGCCCAGACATTTTCGGGAGTGCATACAGGCATGTGGGGGCCATACACAATACTGAGTCACATTGTGAGTTTCCATGATGAAATTCACGCAAGTTGGAGCAGCCTGTGATTTCAGTTGTTTACTTTGATTTTCGGTGTGAGTTTAAATCCAGCCCTCAATCGTTTGATGATTTTGGTTTCCATTGACCGTTGTTACTTCATTTTGTTCTCAACAAATTACACAATGTACAGTAAAGATTTTGATCTTAAATATATTTCGTTCATCGAGACCCGATGTGTAATTTAAGTGTTCCCTTAATTTTTTTGAGCAGTGTAGTTGTACCAGAATGTACTGTTATAAACTGACAACAGGACAGCATCTTACATAACTTAGGGGGATGTATCTTTAAGAATTATAGCAGCTTGAGTGCGGAACTACTGGCCAGGGGAGCAAACAGCGCATAGGAGTGGGGGCTACAAAACATCAGTGGTCCTTCCACTCTTCCAGATTTGGGAACTGAATGAGTGTTGAGGGGTGAATTATGTTATATCACCTACTCACACTCACTGCCCTTGAAATGTGTGATTGTATAGTAAGAATTCAGTTCTGCACGTACTGAAAGTGCGTACCAGTGTAGTAGATAAAACCTAAAATATTTGAAAGAGGAACAGTTAGCTAGTTAGTTATATGACTTTCATCACCAATATCTTTGCTAGCACTACCCCTATGTGAAAAAATTAAATCAGAGGTGAGATGCTGAGGTCACCTTCAATTAAAATAGCATGGCGTGAACAGACATAAGGTCAATACCAAATGCTGGAAGTCTCTTACCCTCAGTAGTCTGGGTAAGACTCCCAAATTAGTCATAATTCCTGCTTCTGTGCATTGCACTGTTTGTTCCTGATAGTTTTCAAAACTGATAAATATAGCCCATGAAAGCATTGTTTGGTAGCTTGCCAAAGAAGACTACCTGATTAAAAGTTTTATTTTTGCAACTTTTATTCGTTGTAATGTTGCCTGGATTGAATATTTATGGGACAATCCTGTTTTGTATTACATACAATGTTTTATCATTTGAGCAAAATGTCATGGCACACTTGATGCGCCCTCACCTCACGCCAACATGCCACCATCAGCTGATTGTTCACTGTTCTGACTTAATGCTTTGGAGTTCAAAGGTTGCCTTGCTTTAGGGTTTCAAAGAACAATTAATGAACAATTATAGGCCCATCAATGGATGGAATCAAAAAACGATGGGTTGTAGCAACCATTACATTGCCTTTTAATGCTGCTGCATTATGAATTTGGCCTAATTAGACATACTAATGATTATCTCGTTTGAATGACTTATTATTTCATTTGAACGACATAGCAAAAAACAATTACTAGTAAAAAAAACAACAATTGAAATGTTTTTTTCATCATTTTTTACTAAGTCATTCCAACAAGTTACTAAGTTGGTCAAACAAGATACCAAGTCGTTCAAACAAGATAAACATTTTTTTACTGCCATGGGCATCAGGGCTTCCGTAAAAAATGCTATCCCTGCAGAAAGAAAAATAATATGTTGGCAAGTTTCACAGTAAGCTAGCCTGGTTAGCAAAGATCTGCAGCTTAGCTAGTCCAGTCACTTTAACAAGCTGTGCGATGATAAATATCACAGGAGATCAAGGAAACAAAATGCAGCTCAAAAGAAAATCACCTATTTGAAAGAAAATGATCCTCAATAGACTCAAAACTGGGGTGACAGCTATAAAACCTGCATTTGGCTGTGTTACACTGTGGCACACTTGTGAACACTTAGCAGAATCACATTGTGTAGAGCTTTGTGCAAATATTTGATTCTAAAAGAATAGAGGCCACATTGGCAAGATAGAAAGTGGCCTTTTCTACAACAGACGTGTCTGATTGGTTAATTTGGGTTCTTAGGAAACTGAGGGCATTATCAAAATTAATATTTGAAAAAGAACAAAAAATATCACAGTATGTGCTGAACCTCATAGTGTAAATGGATGAACTTGTCATAAATGTGAATAGATTATTATAGAATTGAACAGAAGCAGCAGCGCTGCTTTTTAGTGTGAGTTTCTGTCTGTGCAGGGGTTTGGGGTTCCAGGGCCAGACTCTCCTCTTTACACTCAGAAGACATGTCAGTGGTGGTGGACAGCAGTCTGCCACAGACCAAGTCTGCAGCGTTACCATCCATGATGGACAAGTCCGTGACAGTCTTCTCTCTCAGGGACATGTCACCATCATCGTCATCATCAATGAGGACAAACTCTTTGACGTGGACCTCCATTACACCCAGAAGGCTGTGCATCTCCCCTGACTCATCAATGGTTTGTCCATCCACAAAGGTCATAGTTGAAGTTTCTGTCAGGGTCTCGTGTGCGTCTGTTGAGTTGTCCTCAGGCCAAGAGCAGGGCTGGCTGCTGGAGGCATCAAACAACAACATGGAGTTACTGTCCGTTGAGGCTTTCTGGTCCTGTCGGCCTACGGGTCCCCGACTGTTGGTGACTACATCTAATGAAGAGGCCACCTTCCCTCGACAGTCTCCGCTGGCAACCTGGCACAGACCTCTTCTCGGGGCATTGGCACTGTTCTCCTTTTTACGGACATCACCAGAGGAGACCTCATACACCACCTTCACCTCCTGACCGTTACCGTAAACTGTCAGGCTGCTGCCATCAAGCTTCCCCTGATGCTCGACCACTGGAGAAGCGAGGTGGATGTTGCTGGTCTCACTGTTTCTTTGTTTTTTTGTGCAATTCTTTGAGGTGCGCTGCACTAAAATAGCAAAAGGAAATTAGCTGTACGCATAACCTAGACATCACTATTTCACTTGAGCTAAAATATTTACAGGCTTACCAGCTTTTAAGTTGTAATAGTTGTCCTCAGAGACCATGCTTAGGGATTACGAGAACACCTACGAAAGACAGTAAAACTCAATACTGTTATTCAGATTTATCTTTAAAAAATGTAATCTAAATGTTTATACTGGTTAAAACCTTTTGATTAGTTTGTGCACAATACTGTCCCTGCCTGCCACTCTGGATAAGAAAGTTACAAACAAACTGTCCATTTAGGAGTGTGTGAAATTATAGTCATTACGACATCCAACTGAGTGGTACAAAGAGAGAACATGCATCCATTTAGTACTGGCCTTTTAATATAAATAAATGAAGTGAGTACCTTCAAAGAGGTAAAAATAACTGAAATTCCCACAGGATCTAAACCATTTCAGGGTAGTAGTGTGGAGATGCTCCCATTAAGTAAGCGAGTCACGGGGGCACAAGACAGTTGCTAAAATTAGGAGGATATTAATTTGTTTATCTAGAAATTAATAGATGTTATGGTCATTTTTGTAATGGGATGATGTAAACATGACTTTAGTTTTCCCCTTAAGCCTGGCATAATCTAAATTGAAGGAAAATGGTAAAAAGCCTTATGGGATATTAGATCACACTATTCACCCAGACATAGAAGAGGCTTTTATTAATCAGCAGTGCTCCACCATTCCAGACACAATAATAAGAACAAATTCTATAGCTTAACGGATTGGCCTTGTAACACTTTGCTGACCACTAAGAATTACAGAGAAGGGACAAAATACTGTATGAATAATAGACAAAACTTAATGAGTACATACTTGCAGTGGTCACGCCAAAATAGATGACACATGGAAATGATGACACATGGAAATCAATTGAAATTACACTATTACTGCATTTTATATGGGTTATGATGTCAACAAAGCTTGGTTGGTGGCACTTGACATGGCACATAAAGTAAAATGATTGAAAAATAGGTTGTTATCCACAGAAACAAGTGCTAAGTCACACATGCATGGTAGGCTGCACTTCACTGTGACAATAAATGCGAAATGGAGTCATACTGAACTAAATGTTTATGGGGAAAGCATCAGTGTGCCTTCTGGTTCACAACTGAAGATATAAAAAGTTGTACAGTCTGATAAAATGAAATAGTTAAAAATGAAATATTATAAGCTTAATTTAACAATTAGTAATAGGATTGTTATAATTAGGAATACAGGCCAATACTTACCTTTAAATAAGTAAATAATTTTAATGTCCTAATATAGTTCTATATTTCAGTTACCTTTCTCTGCATAAGGGATGTATGGTGCAATGCTTCTTTGTTATCGCTGAGCTACGCAAATGTGGAATAAGGTTAAATTTCATTGCAATGAAAAATAAACACAGCATAATTGATGTAGTAAGACGAAAGTAGCCGTAGGTAGTTTTATTACTATAAAATTTTGATTTTCAGTTCTAATACAACAATCACATAGGAATGTAATCAGCATATACAAGATCTGTAACCACAGTAAAAAATATATATATTTACCAAAAGTTGTGTATTCCTCAGTGTAGCAGACTACCTTCTTCAGTCTTCTTCAACAAGTCAGATGGTTACAATAATATTTAAAAAATCAAATCATGTGGGACAAATTGACAGAATGAGATCCATGGGCAGTCCAACAGTAAGTATTGCCGGGCTGAACACTTATCCAGTTATATGAAGGTATAAAAACAGAGATGTTTTTGTCATAACCCCATTCCCGCTCCCTTCTCTCGCCAACTGATAAAACACATTATTCTCCCCTGCAGGGAGATGCAATCATGGGATGCCCTACTGATTACACTCACAAAACATGACCACAAAAGAGATCTGATCTTATGATTTAAAGATGGCATAACATGGCATCAGCAACTCTAAAATACATCCACATCTTTATGGGCATGTTGACAATGGTTTTACTCCACCCTAATAAACACAATAATAAAGATTTTCGCACTATGAAACCAAGAACTACAATTCATATTTATTGAACCTTTCCTCGCTAGACAGAATCGGATCTCCACTCTGACATTTGTCAGAAAGATGCAATAGTAAACCGTAAAACTAAACATTAGTGTAATCAAATGAATGGATCTGAAGGTATTGCCGTTAAAATTACTGTAGATGTTTGTCTGTACAAATGTATCCATCTACACATAAGAAAGAACATACCTGAAAATCTTCTGCTCTAATAAGCATCACACTAGTACAGGGAAGCCTGAAAATGGCTTCTCTTTGTCATGTCACCAGATGTTTTACAATGAATAATACAAGAGAAACCCCTTTCACATACATGAAGGCAGTGAAGAAGAATGTCAAACAAATAAAATATTAAAAAGTCTCCATTCTCTGTAGGGACCAATTCTGCATTAGCAAAAGCCTGGTATTGTAGATTACCCTGTTGCTGTGGACATAATAGCATTACAGAGACCGAGGGCAACGCAGAAAATGCCTTTTCTTAGTTCCAATTCGATGTAAAGATATTTTCTACTGGGTTTCAACTTGAGAATAGTATGCATACCAGGGTCTTGAGTGAACATTCCACCATCTCTGGCAGATGACATGGGCTATAGACATGGCCTATATTGAAAAAGATTCTAGCTTGCTTGCCTGTAAGTCGCATAACGCAACTCTCCTGCTTCCTGCCTTTTGCCAACCTTTCTTTCTTTTCTTACTTTTTAATTTTCTCTTAATCTTCTTTTAATCTTTTACATTTGTTTCATTTTTGTTCTATAATTGTTTTAATCATATTTTTACAATTTTATGTAATTTTTAAAAGAGGAGCTCAGCATAGT
>JACXGI010003247.1:6084-40625 GCA_016801175.1 Esox masquinongy | reverse complement strand
CAAACCGAGCAGGGCTCTTAGATCCATGAACACAGGTCAGCTAGTAGAGCCCAGAGCCCAAACTAAACAAGGAGAAGCTGCGTTTAGCACTTATGCTGTACATAACTGGAATAAACTACCAGAAGATCTTAGATGTGCCCCAAATGTATCCAATTTTAAATCCAGGTTAAAAACACTACTCTTTTCACGTGCCTACGACTGAGCACTTAAACTTAACCACACTGTTTAGCCTTATAGCTTCCTATGTTTTTATCCCAATTCTAATCTTTTTTTTTTTAATCTTTGTTTTCTTATTGTATTTCTATTATTATGATGTTTTCATTTGTTTTGATGTTTTAATTTGAGTATTTGTTTTTATGTTATTGTATTTTTATATATTTTATTTTTCTTTGTAAAGCACATTGAATTGCTTCGATGTATGAATTGTGCTATATAAATAAACTTGCTTGCTTGCTATAGGGAGGCGAATGTAAGCATGTAATGACATGGTCCTTCATAAGCTTTTATGAAAAACACCTTGACCATACATAGGTAAAGGATTCATTCCACAAATATTTACAAAATGATAATTAAAATGTTAAACATGCATAATAACATAATCACCTTTATTCACTAAGTAGATTTACATACTGTTACTTATTGTCATTATCCATTTAACTTGTATTAGTGCTGCTAGCAGAGAAACAAAATATATACACAAAATCATGTGCAATTATTACATGAATTGGTCATTTTAATTCACATCATCTACTGTAGTTCTACTGTAGTGCAGATTTGTCCCTGGATATGAGTAATCTTCCTCCCATACTGATTCATCTGGAAGCTGACACACTTTGCAGGGGACTGTGCTCCTGCACATTCCCAAAACTGGGTTGTCTATTTTCCTGGTACTTACAATGGCTCCTTGAACTGGGTGGTGACAGAAATCGGGGCTCTGATGAAATCAACTCCTGTGAAATCAATGGATTTTTAGGAAAGATTACTCTTGTCCTAGTGTAAATATTAACAAAAGAAATAAATATATACATATATAGTTTACGCTATACTGTTTGATGCAGCTTTATATGTTGTTGAGCGGGCCCCCCGGGGGCCCGCTCAACAACATCGACCTACAATCCATGTCCAAGCTCTAAATTATTACGAGGGCCCTCCTATAGACCTCCTCTAATCTCTCCATCTCTTTCCTTTCCCCTCTATTCTATTTTCCTATTCCCTTCTCCATCTATTCTCTCCTCTTCCCTCCATCTCTTTCCTTCCTCACTTCCTCTACCATTATCTCCACCTCTTCTATCCTCTGTTCCACTCTGGTCTACTCTCTCCTCTTCCATGTACCCTGCTGGCTCTCTACTTTCTGTACCATTCTGCCCCACACTTTCAAGACTCTTGTCTCTTCCCTACCTACTAAAGTAATGCATACACTTCTTAAAAAACGCAGAGCATAACCTTTAAGAGATGGTAGTAATCATTGTCTCCTAATTAATAAGGTTGTTCAGATTCAAGTAAATACCTAATTTTATGCAACTTTAAACTAAAGTTGCCTGACACTCCTGTCCCTGCTCCCCCTTTCTCTTTTGTTGCAATGGCTTAAACTATTTTCTCCTCTGAAAAAAAAGCACATTGAAAACAGATACATTTACGTTGCATTTAATATGGGATGAACAAGCTACGGAAATAGTATTGTTAGTGTTAGCTAGCCAAACTTGCTTTACCTAACGTCTGTGTTTTCTCGATACATGTCAATATAACTGGGGATACAATTGTGGCAGCAATATTGATAGCTACATCTAGAGGAGGTGAGAATAATGTGTGCCTTAATTGAGTAGTTAGCTAATTAACGCAGCCACGCAAACAAACGACCTGTAACGTGTGTTCCTCTGGTGATTGGTCTGATATCTCTATCTATAACATGTGTTTCTCTGATGACTGACCTGAGCTTTCCATCTCCATCCTGCTGGCAAACACTCTGAAATCATTTGTTAAATGTCGTGGAGCTCCGCCCCCTAGAGGGGCTTTAGCTCCTAGTGGTTTATCCTGGCCGCGTCCGCGGCCGTACTGAAAACTCATTATGCAAGATGCGTCAGCCAATCAGGGCACGCCTGCCCCTATCTATGACCCGTGAGCCCAGAGAACGCCCTCCCTTTTTATTCAGCAAACGCTTGCTGAGTGCTATACTGATTACTCTACTTCAGCCTGAGAATTTTTGCCGTCGACGTTCTTTAGCTCGACGTCTCAACATGAAGAAATTTTTCGCCGCCGCTTGCCGTTGCGCCGACCTGTCTCCAGACCAGGACTCCCATCGTTCGTGTGTTTCCTGCCTGGGACCGGCCCACGCTGGTGAGGGCCTCACAGACCCCCCGGCTTGCTCCTCCTGCGCTACCTGGTCCCTCTCTACACGTGTAGAGAGGGCGAGCTACTTCGAACAGGAGGTGGACATCTCCGCCGTCTTGGGTTCCAGCGACGACAATGACGATGACGACGAGATGTCTGAGGAGGACGCTCCTACGCGGGACCCGACTCCTCTGACGCAGGCGGACCTGCTCCCTTCCCACATGGGTTGTGGTGGCGCTTCTCACGCTTCTCCCTCTCTCCGGGGAGAAATGGAGGACGACCTCTCCTCTGCAGCTTCTTTCCGCCCGCCCTCTCTCCGCATGGAGTTTGCGGGCATGATAGAGAGGGCAGCTCTTCGCATCCAACTGCCTCTGCCCCCCTGCCTGCGCCGAAGGAGCCTTCAGACATGTCCTTCGGCTCCTGGGCTGAGCGTGTGAAACCGGTGGACTCCCCTGCGCCTGAGGTCCGTGGTTTTAGAGCCTTCGCCGAGGGTTCCTGGTCCGCCCCAGCATCTGCCAGAGCGCCTGTCAAATCCTACGCCACCTTCACCAGGGTCTACGGTAGGCTGGCTCCCATCAGCTCGGCCACCCCTCCTTTAGAACCCAAGCTGGCAGCACATTTCCTGCCTTCCTGGGGCTGGTCCGGGAAGAAGCCCGCCCTGCCATCCACCAAGGACCGCTACTCGGGGCAGCTGTGGGATAAGGTTTACGTTTTGGGATCACAGGCCCTGGCCATAGCGAACAACGTTGCTCTCCTGGCGTCAGCGGCCTCCCATATTCTAGACCGTTCTCCTTTTCCGTCGTCACGTGACGTCGAAGAGGTGGCGGCTAATCTGAAGGCTATCCTCCACCTTAACCAGGCCCAGACGGTCTGCGCCGGGCGCACAGTGGCTTCTGCCATGGTCGGACACCGTCATCTGTGGCTGTCTCTCTCCTCCCTGCGCGAGGCCGATCGCGCACCCCTCCTGAACGCACCCCTCTCCCAGGAGGGCTTATTCGGCAATGCCATTCACACAGCCTTAGCGTCTTTCAAGAAGACAGACGAGGGACGGAAGGAGTTCTCGCCACCTTCCTCTGGCTGGTCGCTCTTCCCACTCGGCCCCACGACCCTCTTCTCATCGCCAGGGCTCTTATGCTAAACGTCGCCAGCGCCGTCTAGTCTCGGCCGCCGCCTCTGCTGCTGCCTCAGCTCCTCCTCCTGCTGTTGTGGCTCCTGCTCCTCCTCCCGTGCGACGCAGACAACCCGCTCCCAGACTCGACGTTCCATGTCCGTCTAAGAAGCCCAGACCGTCCTGACTAGGCGTGGAGCGGGCTGTAAGTGGCAACGTTGCCCTCACGGCCCCCGCCTCTTCCTCTATCAACAGAGTATGGGCCGAGTCTGACGGCGTCGCAGACCCGGCCCAACAATCTTTTCATTTTAATAAACAAGCTAAATGTTACTCGGGCGTAAGTTGTGCTTTTGTGCAGACTCAGGCGGTGTCTGATCCTGTTAAGTCTCTTGTGAATTTCACATGTCCTAGTTTGCCTCCATCGGTGGCTAATAGAGACTCAGTGAACGCTCCCTCTGTCTCTATGCCTGCCCCGTTGGATATGAGCAGTGGCGCAAATGGGCGGCTTTTCCCTCATTCTCGCCCTGCAGCTGGTAGGTCTTCTAATGTGTTTGCTTGTGCACGCTCTATTCCTTTCCCTATGCAGTGTAAGGATAAGAGTTCTGTCAGCCACGTTCAGGGTAGTGAGTGTTTTCGGGGAGTTATAGGTATAACTTCTCTCCCCTCTCTACCCGCCACCTCTAATAGACATAAGCGCCGGCTAGCAGTTTCAGAGGCGTCTCCTATTCCGCTACCCGCCAGTCAGGAGCGTGTTCGCTCTCAGAGTTCTGGCCGGCAGGATTGTGTTTACATTCACTCGCCGTCAGGGAAACGTTTGCGTATGCAAATGCCGGTTTCCTCTCTCCCGCCACTCGCGGGTTACCGAGCGTCCTGTGAGTTCACCTGTTTTTACAGACGTAACTGTGGTGGCAACCGTGGTTGCGCAATCTGAATGCACACGTAGCCAAATGACCGTTCCGCATGCTCACCACCAATCGCCTGCTGGAAGCCTTTCTGCCGGGGGATTTTTGTTCGAGCATAGACCTCAAGGATGCTTACTTCCATGTCCCGATCGTTCGCAGGCACAGGAAGTTTTTCCGATTTGCCTTTCAGGGCAAGGTATACGAGTATACGAGAATCCCATACGGCTACGCTCTAGCCCCACGCACCTTCTCCAAATGTCTGGAGGCGGCGCTGGAACCCCTACGCAGAGAGGGCATCAGGATTCTGGCCTATCTAGACGACCTCCTGATTCTAGCATCGTCACTGAAATTGGCCAGGACGCACACTGTCCGAGTGGTGTCCCTTCTCTCGCGACTGAGTCTTGCAGTGAATTGGAAGAAGAGCGCGCCGAGGCCAGCCCAACAGGTTTCTTACCTGGGTCTGGTCATGGACACGCGCACGATGAGAGCGCGCATTTCGGACTCGCGGGCTCTCGATCTGCTCTCTGCCCTCAACCTGTGCCAGCCGCCCTGCAGGCGCCCGGTTTGGGCCATCATGTCCCTGCTGGGCATGATGGCCGCAGCGCACAAAGTAGTTTCCCTGGGCCTGCTGCACATGCGCAGCCTACAGGCCTGGTTCGCTCGCCAGCGGGTCGACCCGGTGCGTCATCGAAACCGGACTTTGTCTCTGCCAGCTCACCTACACGGGGATCTGAACTATTGGAGGGACCCCTTGGTTCTCTCTCAGGGCGTTCCGCTGGGCAGGGTGTCAGAGTGCGTTCAGGTTTTCACAGACGCCTCTCTCCATGGTTGGGGCGGTGTGTGCCTAGGTCAGGCGGTTGGGGGAGTGTGGCCTCCCGGCCCTCGCCACATCAACCTGCTGGAACTGGACACGGTCTTATTGGTGCTGATGCATTTCTCAGACCTAGTCGAGGGCCGCGATGTCCTGATTCGCTCGGACAATCGGGCCACGGTCGCTTACATCAATCGCCAAGGGGGGGTCAGGTCTCCTGCTCTCCATCGGTCGGCGACACATCTTTGGCTATGGGCTCATGCCCATCTCCGCTCCCTGACTGCGACTCACATTCCGGGCCTTCTGAATGTGGGCGTGGACATGATGTCTCGGGGGGGCCTCCATCACGACGAGTGGTGTCTCCACCCAGATATCGTCTCCCTCATCTGGCAGAGGTTTGGGGAAGCTCAGGTGGACCTGTTCGCGTCCAGACGGAACGCACACTGTCGCCTGTGGTTCTCCCTGTCCCAGACGGATCGCCCCCCTCTGGGGGTGGACGCATTCGCGTACCACCCCTGGCCTCAGGGCCTCCTGTACGCGTTTCCTCCGCAGCGCTGCATAGCGTGTCTGCTGGCACGGATCAAAGCGGAAGAGCTTCGGGTCATCCTGGTGGCACACGATCGCCCTGCGGCTATCTGGTATCTGGAGATGATCCAGTTGCTGGCGGACCGTCCGTGGTCGGTTCCGCTCAGGCAGGATGCACTGTCCCAAGCGGAGGACTCGATTCTACACCCTCCATCGCTCTCAGGAGCTCTCAGGGTCTGGCCCCTGAGCGGGACAGGCTTTTGAACAGAGGTTTGTCCGCTGCCGTTGTGCGCACCATCCAGGGCGCTAGGGCAGCGTCTACGTCCAAATTGTATTCCTCTCGCTGGAATATGTTTGTGTCGTGGTGCACGCAGAGGTCTTCGGACCCTTCGTGTTGTCCTGTGGAGGAGATTCTGTCATTTCTGCAGTATCTCTTTGATATGGATAGGTCTCCTTCGACCATCCGCGGATATGCATCGCTTATCGCTCTGTGCTCTGCTAAGCGAGTGAGTGATCTCCGCGCGCTCTCGGTGCGGCCGGGACGCCTGGCTATCAGAGAGGACTTAGACCTAATCCGTCCTTTGTACTGCTCTGGTCCGCAACTGGTTCATCAACCACCCACAATTTATTGTTCTATACCTCCCACCATATTCCCCAACCCTAAACCCAAATGAAGAGTTTTTTCAGCATGGCGATGTAATGTGTATGACTGCCATCCCCTTGCACGCATGCCTCTTCTGGCTATGGAGGATGCATGTGGTGAAATTGATGTGGGGGCTTTCGGCGGTTGGATCCGTCACTCCAGAAGATTCTTTCCCCGCTGTTTAGCCAGGGAGAACATAATTTGTGATGTAGATGAGGCGCTGTGGCCAGACCAAAATAGGAGGCAGGATGCATCCTATTTCTTTTCATATATTTGCATGTGTTTTTGTCTTTTTGTGTTTAGAGTTTCGAAAGAATGAGCCACTTTCATTTCATTACAGAAAACCCTTTATCTTACTGAATGTTTTTCCTGGTTTTCTCCTGTTGGGCATGGCAAGTGTTACATACAAAATATGTGTTAAAAAATACTGCATTTTGGAAATAAATGACAATGTTTGCGTTACTGTATTGCATTTGTGGGTTTACATATATTTGAGTAGGCATACAATACTGTAACAATCTTTTACAACCGGCTGCAGTGTAACATTGACAATGCAAAAGGCATAAACTTACTGATGGGATATTCATAGTGGTTTGTGTTGAGCTCATCAGTGTGTTGTTGGTTGGTAGACATATCTATTCACATGATGCGTGTGTGTGTCATATTGATGCAAAAAACATTTTGGAAAGAGATAAACAGTTTTGAATGCAGTGTTTGCTTTTGCTAGAGATTTGTAGTTATGCATTTTCTCTTTGTGGATTTATGTTTAGAGTTTTGAGAAAACAAGCCAAGGTTTCGGCAAACGTATAAACATTCAATAAAAACTGTAATGCTGTTGTAAGTACAGCACTCAGAAAAGGGTTATGTGGTGTCAGAGCAACAGCATCACATTTGTGACACCTAGAGGTGAGTGAGTGTAAGTACACTGTGTGGGCAGTAAAGTCTTGTGTGTAGTGAAGACATGCACCCATCAGCCATAACATTATGATCACCTGCCTAATATTGTGTAGGTCCCCATTTTGCCGCCAAAACAGCCCATACCTGTCGAGGCATGGACTCCACTAGACCTCTGAAGGTGTGCTGTGGTATCTGACACCAAGACGTTTGCAGCAGATCCTTTAAGTCCTGTCCTTTAAGTTGCGAGGTGGGGCCTCCATGGAACGGAACTGTTTGTCCAGCATATCCCACAGATACTCGATTGGATTGAGATCTGGGGAATTTGGAGGCCAAGTCAATACCTTGAACTGGTTGTTGAGTTCCTCAAACCATTCCTGAACCATTTTTGCTTGGTGTCAGGGCGCATTATCCTGCTGAAAGAGGCCAATGCCACCAGGGAATACTGTTGCCATGAAAGGGTGCTCACGGTCTGCAACAATGCTGAGGTAGGTGGTACGTGTCAAAGTAACATCCACATGAATGGCAGGACCCAAGGTTTCCCAGTAGAACATTGCCCAAAGCATCACACTGCCTCCGCCAGCTTGCCTCCTTCTCATAGTGCATCCTGGTGCAATGTTTTCTCCAGGTAAGCGACGCACAAGCACCCAACCATTCACGTGATGTAAAAGAAAACATGATTCATCAGACCAGTCCACCTTCTTCCTTTGCTTCGTGGTCCAGTTCTGATGCTCACGTGCCCATTGTAGGCACTTTCGACAGTTACAGGGGTCAGCATGGGCACCCTGACTAGTCTGCGGCTACGCAGCCCCATACGTAACAAATTGCGATGGACTGTGTTTTGACCCCTTTCTATCAGTACCAGCATTAACATTTTAAGCAATTTGAGCCACAGTAGCTCATCTGTTGGATTGGACCACACGGGCCAGCCTTCGCTCCCGACGTGCATCAATGAGCCTTGGCCACCCATGACCCTGTCGCTGGTTCACCACTTTTCCTTCTTTGGACCACTTTTGATAGGTACTGACCACTGCAGACCGGGAACACCCCACAAGTGCTGCAGTTTTGGAGATGCCCAGTTGTCTAGCCATCACAATTTGGCCCTTGTCAAAGTCACTCAGATCCTTACGCTTGACCATTTTTCCTGCTTCTAACACATCAACTTTGAGGACAGAATTTTCGCTTGCTGCCCAATATATCCCACCCACTGACAGGTGCCATGATAACGAGATTATCAGTGTTAGTCACTTCACCTGTCAGTGGTCATAATGTTATGGCTGATCGGTGTACATGACCACTTCTATTACTTTTGCATCATGTTTAGGCCAATCTAACATATTAGTAATTAAAACTGCGAACATCAACTTCAATATTCCAACGTGTGCACGTCTACCTTCCGACAGCTCATCTGTGAAAAAAGTACATGCTGGCACCATTCAATAAAAAGGACATGACAAGACACAGAACAACTTACCCTTCCCTGCCTTAACCACCAGGAAAAACTTAAGAGCTAGATAATGACACAAAATGTTTTTTGTTTTAATTTTGAAAGTGTTTAGACACACCTACTTATTCAAGGGTATTGCTTTATTTATTTTTTTTAATATCCACATTGTAGAATAATAGTGAAGACATCACAACTATGAACTAACACATACATAATCATATAGTAACCAAAAAACTGTTCAACAAATCAAAATACATTTTCCTTTTAGCTTGAGATCAGGGTTAGATTTGTCACTGGTGTTACAGTTCCTGCTGGTAACACCAGCGATAAATCAGTAACACCACATTTTTTTTCTTTTAACACATTTTAGAAATGCCTCAACAATTATATGGATAAAGAGTTACGAACATTTATTACTATGGCTTTCCTTTTGATGGAATAATAAGTTGCTGAAAAGCAGAGACTCCAGACAGTGCTGGTCTGTGGACCAAGACCGCAGAGCACCTTGATATTTTATTTTAAAACACTGAAACTCAAAACGAATTAATGTATGGCGACATTGGCTTCATGTTAGGAAATATTTGTAAGAAAAATAAAAAACTGAATACGTTGCTTCTTGGGGAGGTTTACACCGATCTGGGAGTGGAGTAATGGGGCACCTATCAATCATATCAAGAGCTCGGCAAAACATTGGCCTGTATTTGAGTGTGGCAAGAATGAAGCCGTTACTGAAAAAGTACAACTTGAAATCTTATGTACCAGCTGGGATCTGGGATAAAGGTTTTATGGTCAGACCTACAGGTTTTTGGCCCAAACATCCCTTGTTGACTTTTACCAGTGGTTTCTTCTCCCGTTTTCTGATTGTCTCAGAGTTTGCTATTAACGACTAGCAATTGAGCAATTGCCAAAGGCTAAGTGCATGCTGTGGGTGGTGAACAAAAAGCATAGAGAGAGTTAGCGATCAGAGGTAAGACGAAAGCCAAGTGATCGCAAGGCCTACAATTGCAGCAGGGTGCCCCAATATTTACACTCCTTATGCCTCAAGAAACAATCTCTACAGTGAATTATGGTGGTGATGGCATCATGCTGTGGAGATACTTTACATCAAAAGGGACTGGGCTTCTTGTTAAAATCAAAGGAAGAATTAACGGAGCATAATACAGGGAAATACTGCAGGAGAACCTACTTCACTCTACTGGAAAACTAAACCGTGGTAGGGAATTCGCCTTTCAGTAGGAGAATGATCACAAGCACAATGACAAAGCTATATTGGAGTGGCTCAAGAAAAAGGTGAATGTTCTGAAGTGGTCCAGTGTTCTAAGAATGTTCTGAAGTGGTCCAGTGTTCTAAGATTTCAGAATCTGCACTATTTGAAAATTGAGGTCCACAAGCATTGACCTACCAATCTGAACAACCTGAGCCGATCTGCCAGGAGGAACGGGAAGTCACTCCAAGACTGCGTGCAAAGAGAAATCGGGCATGTGCTTTTGAGAAAAAATTGTTTTAGACCAATTAAAAGAAACAGGGGCTTGATATTGAACAGGTCACAAACATTTATAAGATACACACTGATACAAATTGGGAACAAAAAATATGCCAGTCAGTTGGCAGTTTTCATTAGCTATGATGTAAAAGCTATATGGAAGCTTTCATCTATCAGCCATAAAACATTTGTAGCTACTATTCCATGAGCCCTGGAAAGTGACATCCGATTTCAGTCGGGTCTTCTCTTCAGCCAAATAGTAGCAACAACACAATGCAGACTGAATTAACCGCGATCAAGGGCACTGCAAGAAGAGGAAGAAAATATAATCTGTGCCACAGGCCAATTACTTCAATCAGCTAAACAGTTAGTGGGATTATTTTTTTCTATTTAACAACAATTATTAATTTGTGTTTCAATATATATTTAAATATGGTATTGATTGCACCTCTCATCACTGTCCTCACAGAACGGACAAGGTTCATCAGCTGGACTTTGATGCCTGGTTCATCACCAAATCCTCCAACACTTTGGTCGACACCCCAGCCAACTACAGGGGATAAAGCAAGTCAATATATTTATGTAAAAGCTTAAATGGACTTTGGCATAAAGACCTAGTTTAGACTGTCCAACTAACGTCTGTAGTTAGGTGGCAAATTATGTTATTTGAAATGCTAGCCTTACACAACTAAGAATGTGTGTAATAATTACACAGCTCCAGCATTAGACAACTTGAATAGAACTCGAAATGTACCGTAATTGTTTTTTTTCTCCACACTCGCAGATTCATTACGACAATTAACCATTTACATTCATATAATAATCTGGATTTTCACTAAACAAAAAGTACACTAGACACGAAGTCGAAGCTAGCCATCTAGCTACATCAACACATTTCCAGTTACAAGTGATCCTAAACAATATGGAGACAGGCACTTACTTTTACTTAAAAATCTCTCTTCGTGCAATACAGCGACAGCATTTACACACAAAATCACAGCTTGGATAAGAGAATATAAAGTAAACGCCATTGCTCTGTTAGCTAGCTAATATTAGCGCGTTCCCGTATTTACTTCTGACGTTGCCTAAACGTATGGCATTTTCAGGAGGACAAATAGAACGAGACTTCGAAAGCCTGACTTCGCGATCATGTGAATGACCCACGGATGAACAGCTAGCCGATGTAAAACAAAACTACACAAAACGAAATGCAGGTCTCAAACTTGACACTACCATCCATCCTTACTGCTACCTGATCACTGAGCACCATAACCATATGGTAGAACGAAAATCTTTTTATATTTATCTCTTGACTATCCCGTTGTAGTGTTCTTGGTTGTATTTGCGCGTAACTTGGTTGCGTCTTGCCATTGTTATGCCTTTGCTTTGATAACAAAATGAAACATGAGGTTGCCACTGTAGACTACAGAGATCAGTTGAAACATTATTTTTAAACAAACAAAAAGAAACATGGTCATGAGAATAAAAATCTTTATTAGTGTTTTATGAAGTCTGCATAATATGCCACACGCCTGAGAAGCTTATGGTCAGAAAAAAACCTGCTCTATCAATAAACGCCCTCTACTGGTAAAACAACTGCGACAACTACTGTACTGACTGCTTTGCAAATATTTTACTGTTAAATACACACATTACTGTTCTACTGTTATGTATAATGTACGTCTGGTCCACTTCAGATTTGTTATTTACTCTCTTCACATTCATATCTTGTAGGCCAATGGTACAATGCTTCAACACAGGATCCTATAACACATGGTTTAGTTCCCCAAATCCAAATTCACTAGTTGCACTTACAAAGTACAATCACTAGTGCCGTAAGGTTAACAGATTAATAACATCAATAAAGGAGAAAACAGATGTTAAAAAAAATTCTTGCAACAGCCACAAAATGACAATAATGGCAGACTGCAAGCTCAAAGTCTTGTTGCACATACTGTATTTTATAGACATGAACAAATACAATACACACACTAATACATAATCTATGTCCCAGTGTGCAGTTTAATTTCTTACTTTGATGTAAGAACATGGAATACTGCCATGTTTCTGTAACATTTAGCAAAGAAATGACTTGCTGACCTTTATTCTTTACCAAGCACCAAATGGCTTCCAGACATCAAATGTGTTTCAAAAGTGAAGAGATGAATGAGTCAAAAGAAGTTCATACAACACACCTTGGAGTCAAATAACCAAACCATACACTGCAGGAAAGCAGATATCAGGTTCCAGGCATTTACGCCTCAATTTGTGTACTTCTGATGCACCAGGTTTAAAAAAAAATAAAATAAAGAAAACATACATGGGGCAGAGTTTTTCTTACCAAGGCAAGGGCTTATATTGGAATTAGATTCAAGTTGAACCTTTAAAAAAATACAGGAATGATCCACGGTCTCCATAGATTGCGAGCCATGTCACTTAAACAGGCAGTCTTGAAATATTAAATTTAATAAAAATTGAACGACAGAAGAAAATGTAAGTATATTTATATATAAAAATACATGAGAATACAAAAAAGTAGCAAAAGAAAGGGGATATAGGCTAAAAACATAATAGAACGAAATTCACTGATACTTCAATTCTCAAAGTGACATAACCTTTCAATAATTCACCTTCAGAGACCTGGACACCCAGTGATGCATAAACAAAGCAATTGAAGCTGATATTCTCTGGTCCCTGCCCAGTGCATCCAAACCTAAACAAGTTCAGAACTTACTAGCCTGCATCTTAGGCTGTGTATGGTGTTAATGAAACAATAAGCCACCTAAAATGGCAAAGGGCTAAAATGTATGTCAACTATAGCCAGATTGATTTTTCAGCGCGTTTAGTTTTTGACTAAACATTCCTTAATGTCAAGAAATGTGTCTTACAACGACACACCTCTGGAATAAAAAAAGAAATATTCTGACAAAAGGGTAGAGTTATTTAGGTCAATTAAGTAATTACATTTAGAAAAAAAACAATTTAGCATTCCCCTCCAAGGAGAAAGCGACAAAGGCCATCTTATTTTTTAACCAAGCTTATTCCCCCTGACAAAAAAGAAGAATCCACGTTTCCCAGAGAAGTTACCTCATGGTCAAAAAAATGGATGAGTTGAACCAAAATTAATTTAGCATTTACACTTGTGTTACTTATACACTCTCAAATACTGAGATACTATGAATATTTTTGGTATTTCCCCTGCCTCCAACCATTCATCCCTGGACATTAAAACCAATATACATTTTATTTGTACCACAAATAGCTCTAATATTAATGATTTGGGGGAAGCAATTTAAGAAGGTGCATGACAGATGGGTAACAAAGTGCCAAATTCTATTCTGAAAAGTCAGTCTCACTGCGTGTATGTGCGTGTATTTTTTTGTGAGTGTGTGTGTGTGTGTGTGTGTGTGTGTGTGTGTGTGTGTGTGTGTGTGTGTGTTTGTTTTAGACAGGGATGTGGAACTAAATGAACATACAAAATTAATTAATTCTTCAGCTTTTTTCATGATAGGACTCAAGTTAGAATTTCATGACCTATGAGTGGGCAAAATTTTGGGTCATTTTCTAGCATTATGACATACTGGAGCAGCGTACAGAAGGGGAACCCATCTGAGTCAACACTTTGTCCAGCCATTGCAGTGGTCCATTCAAATGCAGTTCAATCCAGCAGGGAGTGCTTGTGACAGTCTGCCGTCTGGGAGAGAGAGAAAGACAAATTAGCTTCATTTGAAACACAGGAATGTAAAAAATAAAGGGCATCTTCTGACTTCCTTCCCCAGTAACAGTGGTACTGTTAAAGAGGGATACAGACATTCTAAGATGTACACCTATACAGCGTACAATGTTTTTTAATTATCTGTATGCCAATTCACACGTTACAGTCTAACGACTATCCATCTTCTAATTACTTTTGTGAAGAATTACAAGAATAAAAGTATTCATCGAATAAGTCTGATCACACTTGCCTGTATTCAGCCCCCCAGCCTTTGACAAAGCTCATGCGAATGGTGCACATCCTAGTGAGCTGGTACACTGCCTCAAAGCCTTGGTTCACAGACTGGGCCAGCAGGGCTGCAAACTCCTGGTTGTTGAAGATTTTTAGATTACAACCTGAAGGATGATGGGAGTAGAGTCAACTGAGGATCATGGACATAAGTTTGCCATCTACCATATTGCATAAATTGGTAGTATGACAAACATGGAATCTACACCTGAGAAAACATAACTCTTTGTCATATTAACAAACAAAAATATGAACACACAAAAAAAAATGTTACCTGGAGGGATTTTGCATACAGTGGCTGGGTGCCACCCATACCGCTGGTTGCAGTTCGGACTCTGAACAAAGATGGCGCTATCGCTGAGACACTCAGCAAACACCTCACCACCAATATAGTACAGCCTAACCCCTCTTCCTGTGGAAATAACCCCAAACAGTTAAGCACAAGTAGTTCTGTTAAAAACATCCACACCATAAATCCTGGGCATATCTGAATTTGCACAGTATCCATTTGAGGCCAAAACCTTCAGAAGTAGTGCACTAGACAGGGAACGGTGTGTAGTCATGCGACATAGCTGCTGTACCTATGTGCCTCCTGGTCATCTCCACAGTGGCATTCCTGTTGACATTGGAGAGCAGGCCCAGACAGAAACGCTCAGAGTTGGAGGGGTCTGTGAAACCGTCCACGGTTAGAGAAGGCTGTGAAGCATGGAAGGTCTCTCCAACGCGCTGGTTTAGCTCATAATAAGCTATAGAGCACCAGAACGCGGGTTCAGAGTAAGTCACCGGCTGCAGGTCTGGGGGGTGGGGGAGACGGGGGTGCAACAAAACGGTTAATGGCTAGTATACGTCGGCGGGTGTAGACCAACTATCTCCAGACCGGGCTGTTTGAATAGTACACCAATTATAACTGACTAATCCTTCAGACAAAGACAGACCAGGTATGGAGAAACAGTTTTCATACCCATGCTATGATTGACAGGTGAGAGTGTTCCAGGGGACAGTTCCGCAGGAGAACCTGTCATGGCAGAAAACAGGAAATTATAAAAGTGGCACAGTCGTATTTACTGGCGCAAAGATGAATTGGCTGCCGTTTTTCCTTTTATTAGTTTGTTACAACTTTCTACTTCAGGTAAGTGGAATACCTGTGTCCATACTTTGATTCATCGGTTGATCACTGGCTTCCCCATCCTCACTTATGTATCCAGGTGGTGGTGTTTCTATAGTAACCCAGGAAGGAGAATACTGATGAGCTGAAACAGATACCTGGTTATCAAGGCCTTATGCATATGGGCTCATAGTAGAAGCACAAACCTGGGATGTAATTATTTGGTGGTTCAATTCCTACAGGAAAGTTTGTGTTCTCAGGTATGGAATGAGTGTAGTCATCCAATGGGGGCAGTTCTGTCAGTATTTCAGAGTGTCTTGGCACAAGCACAGGAGGCAGGACTAGAAAAAGTGGAGAGAATATTCCACAATGTCAAACAAATTTAAAATGAATGACCTCTAAACAAAACAAGTCTACTCTAACACCACCTAGCCACAAGCCTTACAAATAATTTTCATGTCTCAGGCCAGCACAAACAATTTCAAAGCAAGCAGTTAACATTAGCTTTGATGGCACCTAGAAGTCAACACACACGCAGTTCAAAAGGCAACCTACCTGGGGTCTCCACCCTCTGATAGTGGTACGGGTTAATGCAGACCTCGTCCTTTTTAAGGTGGAAGGCATACTCGCAGGCCTCGATGGCGCGCAGTTCATGGTGGCTGTGCAAGTCAGGCCATCGCCACAAGCGGCAGTAGATGACATGAGGAAGACCCTTTCTGTGGGAGACCTGCAGGCGCCCGTCCAGGGATCTGACAGCACAGGCAACGTAGGGAATAGACGTGAGAACGGATAGTATGGGGAATGGAAGGAGGAATCGATAGGAGTAAGGAGATGCAGGTGAGTGTGGCCAGGAAGACATATTGGATTGGATTTTGGAGTGGGGAGGTGAGCTGAGAATGGTAAAAGGCATGGATGGAATTGGTTCTCAATGTCCCTCACCCCCTGTAATGATTACTTCCCACATCAAGGTTGTACAGTATGTAGCACAGGACAGTTGAGGATAGTCACCTGGTTTGGTCAGGGTAGCTGTATAGGCCTGAGGTATCCCACTGTTCTATCGTATTTGGTGTACTCAGTCCCCATATTTCAGAGCAATTGCTGTGCACAGAAAAACCAAACAAAACAAAAACAAATGATAAACATGGGGCATGAGTCATTCAGAAATACCAGTATGGGAAATGTAAACATTAAAAGGCCTCTTTTATTAGTCATTTTAAGGTATTTCGTTCTTTCAGTCAGGAACTGAAAAAGACGTCAAATAAGAGAAGCCTTTTGACAGAATAAAGAAAAACAACGGCTTAAGATGGGAGTACAGTAGTATATACAAATAAACAGTGTGAAACAGTGTGTGGGAAAAAAAAAAACATTACTACCGTGGCATTGTATCAAATACTCTAAATAAATGAAACTTTTCTAACACAGCTGTGTAGGTCGGAAGCACTAGACTTATCTTGAGACATTCAAATAAACATAGAAGACACAATGGGACCAAAAAAAAGAAACAAAGAAAAAAAAGAGGGCTCAACCTTGGGAAAAAGTACATTTCCATGTAACCACCCTCGACATTTCACTTTGTGATTCTAATGGACATGTAGAAAGGAATGACTTGAAAATTAATTTGAGAAATGAAATAAAAATGGAATGGGGAAAATAAAGTGATAGCCTGGTGCAGACACAATATCCTGAATAAGAGCCTCACTAGTCTCCCTCTGAAGTGGGACTAAATCTTAACTACAGGCTAGGCCTGTATATTTTGTAAGAGGTCTGAATAGTTTCTAAACTTCCCTCGTATAGTGGTGATAGAATGTTTGTGAACCATTTAGCATTTTCTGTAGTTCTGCAGACATTTGACCAAAGATGTGATCATATCTTAATCAAACACCCTATAATTGATAAAGTGAGCCATATTGAAAAACAATTTCTTTACTGAGCAGTATCATACAACATTCAAAGTCCTTGCTGGAAAAGTATTTGAACTGCTCAAGAACATGTATTTCTGAAATGTTCAACATTTGTTACATTCTTTGCAATCAATTACAAATTTAAGCTTGACAGTTTACAAACTCAATAGATGCATTTGTAGATTGAATTTAATTATTTTTACCTCTAACTTCCTCACACTTTTGCAATATCTTCATGATATCCACAATCATGGTAGGCTAGCATCATCAGCAATGTAGAAGCGCTCCAAAACATCTTCTATACTTGTGTAAACAATGGCATTATTTACCATTCAGTTTTGGTTGAACAAAACATAACCCAAAACATTGTTTAAAAACTAATAATACAAATGCATCCAACATGTTTGTAGAGTCACAAACTTGATGTCACTGCATGTAAAGAATGTGGGACCAAATTCTAAACTTTTGACACTAGAAAGGCTTTTATGGACGCCCCTTCCTGCCAGGATTTACTTTGACACACAACATTTTAATAAAGCCTAAATATATTTCATACATGCTATGGGAAAATTTGTTGTAATGAAAGTCCTGGAAATAATTTTTTAAAATATATAATTTTTATTACTTTACATTACTGTAATGTACTGTTGCCTTATGATTATGTGACGCATGGTAAATCCTTTAAAAAGTTATAATTATAATTTAATTTATTTGAATATTTCAGAGTTATTTGGCAGTGGTGTTTTTGTAACCTCAGATTCAGTTCCTTCCAATTCAATGCAGAAATCCAAAATGTATTTACTTCATGGTATTCTGTAAAAGGATCTGAAACCGTTTTACTGCCCAGGGAAAATAATTACATGTCTTAAAACTGCTTATACCACAAAATTCTCTTAGTGAAATCCAAATTCTAGAAACTTGTGTGTAAACCAGAATTGTTCAAGAGTAAAGGACAGACAGGAAAATGGCAAAAAAGCTGATTCTTCACATGTATATGAAGTTTGAATCTAATGACCCATCTGGCCTGCTACAGCATAGGTCCCAAAAGTATACTTGGGCCTCCCCAGACATTTGAAATGTATGTTTTAACCCTCAACTGGCACACCTAATGCAATGAAGCAAAGCAGAGACAGAACAAAAAGTGAGACAGCCAACTAGGAAAAACATTACCATTCTTTTTTGACCCACATCTAACAGGCAATTTTTCCCAGGGTGGGTGGTGTGAGTGTTGGTGTGCTCTGGTTTGCTTCATGGCCCCTTCCTAACTAGGAAAAAAAATCTGTCAGTGAGATGTCTTGCTCTGGGGCAAAAGATGGAGGTAATAAGCAAGGCAGAGAGGCCCCGTCTTCATACAAAAATTAGGGGGCGTGTCTGAGTAATGTCAGACCACAGAAAAAATGACCACGCAGCATGTAGAGTTGAATTCCATCTATGACTAGACAAGTGCAGATGTCTTCAAAGAAGACCAGGGACTTCCATCTATGACTAGACAAGCCAGTCTCAATTTTTCACAGATGATCAGGGACTTAAGCTTAAGATATGTTGGGCAGACGTGGAGAAAACAAAGCCAAGTTCTTCAGAACTAATCTACGTACTTGGGGAAGGTCAATATAATGGCACGTAAACATGAAAAAACAAGCTTCTACAGCAGTGGACATGGTCATGTCCTATTTGTTGTGCACAACCTCGAAGCCACCCTTTTGAAAATGAATGACTCCAGAACACTATTGTCGGAGATATCAACCTGGCAACATCACTGAAGTACATTGGAGTCCATAAGTAGTTGAAAATTGACACAAGTTTTGTTGTTTTGGCACAGTCATCCAGCACATTGAATTTGAAGAATGACTGAAAGGGTAATGTGTACACTGTCAGCCATTTTAGGGGCCTAAAAGTAATTGGACAAATTAACAATACTAAATCTTATATCTAGTACTTGGTTGCATATCCTTTGTCCTCTGTGACTTCCTGACATCTGCTGTACTGCAGCCATTGGAAGTTCCTCTTTGTTTTGGGGCATTTTTGGTCTTCAGTCATTTTCAGCAAATATAACACAAGAACATTCCACTTTTTGGCAGAACAACTCCTTGATATCTTTAGCAGTATGTTTGGGGTCACTGTCCTGCTGCAAGGTAAAGTGCCATCCAATTAATTGAGGCATTTGGCTGGATCTGATCAGATGTTTCTGAACACTTCAGAATTCATCCTGCTGCTAATGTCACGTTAGCGAAAAAAAAAACAAGTGATCCAGTTGCTGTCCTACATCCTTAAGCCATAACACAACCACCAACATTTACCGATGAGGTGGTATGCTTTGGATCATGAGCAGTTTGTTTCTTTCTCCACACTTTCCTTTTTGCATAACTCTCGTACGGGTTAATCTTCATCCCATCTTTCCATGTTACTTTGTTCCAGAACTCTAAAGTGTTTTTTGTTTTTTTTAATGTATCTTGTAGCTAACTGCAACCCAACCATTCAGTTCCTGAGACTTACCAGTGGTTTGCATCATGTGGTAAACCCTCTGAAGTTATGCTGACATAGACTTCTCTTTATGGTACTCTTTAACCCATCTATGCCTACATCCTTGAGTGTTCTTGATCTCTTCGACAGTTGAAGAGGTTTTTTTTTCTTCACAATTGAAAACATTCTTCGGTAATCCATTACAGTGGTCTACCACGTAGTTTGCTATTGCAGTGTTCCCCAGTACCTTCTTGCTGCTCTCAATGTACAAAACACCTGATTTTTACCCGCCTATTGTTTTGGCCAGGTCACCGATTCATTTATTCAGATTGGTTTGCCTCATCATGACCTGCTTTACTCTAAACTGACACTCAAGTGGAGACATAAAAGCAACAGACTTCAAATGATACACCTAGAATCACCAAGACCTTGTGTTAGCTTTTTTTGCATTAACTAATAATGCAACAACACAGACCCGGCCAAGAAACCGCTGAGTAGGCAATTGTATGTTTGGTCCGCTAAAATGGAGTGAATGTGTATAAAAAGGGCTGTAATTCCTAGATGGTTCAAAGTTTATGGATGCAAATACCCACAAATTCAAGCTGACAGTCTGCACTTTAACTCTTAAGTCGTTGTTATAGTACAGACCCAAAACAACGAAACTTGTCACAGTCCAAATACTTATGAACTGTACCGTATTTATTCTCAGGACTAAGATGAAGACCTGCTCACATACTGTTTAAAATGTATGCAGAAATGCGGTAAATGCTAAAGGGTTCACAACATTTCTCTAACATACACATGTATGACACATGGAGACCAGCAAGTAGCACTGAATGATTATAATTTCTTTGTAAGACCATTATTTCAATTACTTTACCTTTGAAAAGTATTCATACCACTTATTCCACATTGTCCTGTTACATAATTGATTACTGACACATTTATATCAATCTACACACAATGTCCCATAATGACATAATAAAGTGTAACTTATTTAATGTACACTAGTATTCAGACGCTTTGTCATTACAATCCAAACGGAGCTCCGGTGTATCCTTTGTCCTTCCATCACCGTTAAGGTGTCTCTAAAACTTGACTGGAGTCCACTTCTGGACTGGAATCAACACTGTCTATTTAAAAGATCCTACACTTAACAGTGCATGTCAGAAAAAAAAAAACAAGCCATGAAATTCCAGGAACACTCAGTAGACCTCTGAGGTAGAATTGAGCTGAGGCATAGATCAGGAAAAGGTCAGGGCAACAACAACCCAAGAACACAGCCAAGACGATGCTGGATTGAAATTAAAATCAGTTTACCGATTCTCCCAATCCTAACTGATAGAACATGAGAGGACCTACAATGCAGAATGTGAAAAACTGCCCAAATCAGGGTGTGCAGAGCAGGTATACCTGAGAGGCATACCTAAGAAGACTTGATTCTGTGATCAATGCCAAAGGGGCTTTTTACAAAGTAGTGGTCTGAATACTTATGCTCATGAGATTATTTTTCCCCAAATAACTGGCAGAACTTTCCCCAAAAAATGTTCACAATTTAACCAATTATAAATTAAGTCTAGAAACAAACAAAATGTGTAGAATGTGCCAGAATCCTTTGCTAAGCCACTGTATCTATCAACAAGCGCTATACAATTTTACTCAGTATCCCCTAAACACACTGACATCAGAAATGTTTTTAGCTGGGGGGTTTTTCCCATGGAACATTTCACAGAGAACATGTTTTACTCTAGGACATCAAGGTTAACGGGTTGATAAGGAATGTTCTCACCCTACATCCTCCGACAAATGTGACAAGTACATGAAGGGGGAGTGGGCTGAGTCAGTGCATACAAATTGAACTGTCTGATATTCAACGGAATGCAGAAAGTAGAAGTTCAAATCATTCAAGCTGCTATGATTTTGTATTGGAACCACGCATTTAAAGTAAAGCCACTGCCTGTTCTGTCCGATACTAAATACACAGCTGAAACACACTACAAAAACAACCCCAGACGACATACCTTTCTGATTCTTAGTCAACTAGGCATTCAATGCAATAAAAACCATACAATGTCTGTAAGCAGACCCTAGCCCAGCTGCGGTTGCTTACCTGGGAATGGTAACACACTTGGTGTTGCAGTTCTGGGTGGTGATGGCCTTCTCCAGCTCGTCCAGTTGTCCAGTCTTTTTCAGCTTCTTCACCAGGCTCTTGACCGCCTTCTCACACCACTTCTCCTCCTGGCCATTCTGCTCTCCAACCCCTGCTCCCCCAGGGCCACTGGCTGACTTCTTCCAACCCAGGAGCCTCTTCACGACCGGAGGGGTAAAAGGCAAGATGGAGGACATTCTGGATGTAGCGAGGATGAGTACTCAGAAAACTCACACACACACTCTAAGGCAGAGGGGACCTGGAGGAAGGGAGGCACAGATTTGCCCTTTCTCTAGTGTGGTCCCTCTGTTTCGTGAGCAATCACAGGGCTGGTGTGAGGATGAGCTAGATATGTGCAGAACAGATGAGACCTGGGAGGGGGGGAAAACAGGAATTCAGTATGAAATGTCTAATGAGATTGTGATGAGTGTTAAGTGTCAGTAGTACATTCAAATGTGAGCAGTGTCCTTTTCAAAGTTCATGAGTGGTCTTAAAAAATAACATAGGAAGACAAACAGTTTCAGCAACAATTTCAGTTGAATAAGAGAATATTATATTCTAATCGAGGTGCCAGCCCTGAATGCTGATTCGCAGAAAGCCGTAGTATATCAGAACACTACAAAAACTAAAGTCCTCTTTAGTCCTGCCTAAGCTCGACATATATAACACCCCCGTGTTATTCCTTAAGAGGCAAGTCAATCTCTCAGTGGAATCACTAGCAGCAAGTAAATATTCAATATTCTTTACGAATATACACAAATACAAATGGAATGTGTCTGTGTGTGGGTGCTGTATGATCACATACTGTATTAAATCACACGGTTGGTTAGATACGTTAGCTAGTCCCCGTTATACATTAGTTATTAATTTGAAACATGTTTGTTAGTTTAGGTATTGCAGTCAACAAGCTAACTATGCATTTCAGGCAATAGGCTAGTTAGCTCCATAGCTACCTAGCGCGTTATACTTTCAGGCCGGTGGTTGGTTGATGAAACTAGTAAGCTCGCTAGCTAGGCATTTTTATCAGCAGTAAATCTAGCGAACTCAGTACTACTAGCTAGCTATATAGCTAACGCTAGTTTGTATAACTACATAACGTTATTTAAGTTAAATATGTATCTTATTAAAACGTATTAACTAGTATGAATGGTTTGGGAAATTGAGTACACGACGACCCGTTTGTTAGAGAGAACATTTTCGCAAATTCCTTTTGTTGTGCCAAAGTCAGCGCAACAATTATAGCTAGCTATGTACCTAGGTTTTTGTCTCAATAAAGCTTAATGCTATTTAATACATTTCACATTCGCTAAATTACATGTCCGTTAGCTACAATTAATTCAACGTACAGTAACAATAATGTATTATGATAACTCAATAAGTACTAAATAAGCCAACGTGCGTTATTTACCCCAAACTAAAAACACAACGTTAGCAACATAGCTAACTGGCTGACAAGCTAACGTTAGCTTGCTAAATAGCTAAAAACATCAAAGTCGATGGAAAATTAAAAGCATTGCAATCATTACCCTGATGATGAGGCTCACAAGCTGTCCTCTGTGTAAGGATATGTGCAACAGTCGAAACTGGAAATTCCTCAAAACCAAAGGAATACTTTTTCTTAAAAAGAAAACAAACTACAAATGTAGCCGCTATCTCGACGAGAAGATTGTTGTGTTGCCTTCTCTCAAGTCTGATAACTTGGTAGCTAGCCGCTTAGCTTCACAAGCTAGCTAGACGGGAACAAGAAAGACAACCTAGCGGTAGGTGAATTCAGAGGCATATTCCCGCCTCTTATAATCTGATTGGATCGAACATGACCATCGAAAAACTTTCTTATATCCCAATGGCTAACATTAATATCAATCTTTATTGTTTATTTGACAGCATGGTTTGTTTTACAATCTGTCATTGTCGGAATTATCTAATGTTCCGTAATTGTACACATTTTAACGATGGTTTAACTTTTAACTTTTTTAATATTCCTAAAAGACAATAATTATTAAGAAAGTATGCATAATTGGTTTCACAGAGATCAGATTAAAAGCGGAAAAATACAAGCGAGGATACTTACACATAAAAAGGTTGACCAGATAACGTAACGTTACGTTTTTGTTTCATATTAACACAATTCGATAGGTTGAATCCGGTTTCACCGCTCTTCGGAGTACCTCATATTTCAGTAACCACATCTAGGAGATGGCTAAGGGATCCAATAAAAAAAAAGCAAAGCTGTACAAATTGTGAAAAAGGCAGCACAGACATTTCTTGTCTATTCAGGGAGGCATATTGAAGATGGGTTCACACTGACAAGCGTGCCTTGATAATACAGAAAGTAATTCAGAAAAGAAAACAAAAAAAGCATTAAAACAGTAACATTGGAATGTTTAAATGCTTGAATGATGTCAATAGATCGAAAACAATTACATGTATCAACAATAGATTACACCAGCAGCTTGAACTCAAACTGCAGAACTCCCCTTAATTGGAGCATAACGGATTTACCTAGCTGTGAAACCATTCTAGGTGTATCCAGCGTAACCAGTCATTTGTTCTTGTACTATATCCATTGTTTTAACCTTGATAAGTTGTCCTGTATGGTTGTTTTTGCTTTGCCGAGAAACAAAATAGCATGTTGCTCTCTTATATAGAGGCCCACCCTACCTTTCCCTCTACAATCTGCTGAAGAGGTATTGGCAAGAAATTGAGCAAAAGTGAGTGTAACAAAATAATCAACACAAACAAGGAGTCATATTGTGGGCTCAAACATAAGGGGGAGTCGTATACCTTTAAATCAACACAATCACTTCACAAATGCAAAACATTTCAATGTTGTATGATATTTTTCTGGGGAAAAAAATGTTTCAAAATTATTGGCATCCCTATACAGAAATCAAAATAAATCCCAACAAACTGGCGTCTGTCATAAAATACTATACTTTTTAGTTGGTCTCAGGAATAGTATTAGCTGGTCCAAATTGAAAATGAGCAGGATTAGGGTGATGGGATAGTGCTGCGAGTGTCTAAAGAGAATATGAGGAGACTACAATTCATATTAATTGACGGACCGGCAAGAAAGTTTAAATGGAAAATATCTCAGGCACAAAAAAAGTATTTCAAACATGGACTTAAATGCAGATGTCCTCCTGTGATTTACGCTAGTAGAAGAGTAAAAATCTTACAAATTGCTACTTTGAGAAAAACAGATTTTGCTCCATCTGTCATTATAGCCTATAGGGTCTGCCAAATATATAATTATTAAACGACTCCAAAATGTGATTGATCACTGGGATAATTCCTTAACCACTTCAAAATGCGATTGATCAAAATAACAATTAGTGGCAACAACATAAGAATTGTGCAGCCGGTGTGAATATCTATTGTGGGAGTTTTCAGAGTTCTTAGCTAGGTTGTTTTGAATGCAGCATCCCATTTTTATAGTCATTTGTCAGAGTGAATTACAAGCCCTTGTCTCCTGCCCCCCATCTACATGGATGTCGAAAGTACAGACACAAGAATCTCAATTGCATTTCCTTGATTCCACAACTCATTCTCAAGACCATTGAGATGTAGAGAAGACTCATCTTGGATGATCGACATTGCCATTGTTGGCTACCTCAAATGTAAAGGAGTCAACTTAATGGGGATTATGTTGGTTTGGAGAAATCAGCAAATGATCATGACAGTTTTTCAAATTGTTTCAAATTGTGGAATTTAGTTAGTAAATGCCTTATACACCGCCATCTACTGGCCACAATAAATGAACAACAAGAGATATGGTTTTGGACCTTACAACTGCGTGGCAGTGAATCACCGACAAAAAAAAAGCCTACTTTAAAATTTCGTTTTTAATGGCACTGCCAATATGCTGTTACAGTCATGAGGCACGATTCTCTGCTCAGACGTCACAGACAGACGTCTGACAGATCTTACAAGATGCCTAGATAGGTATTTGTCAACGATCAGCTAATCACATCTTATGTTATTGCTATCTGTCTGTCAGTGCAGGGCCGGCCCTAGGCATAAGCGACGAAGGCGGTCGCTTAGAGCCCCCGACCAAGCTAATTACATTTGAACTATCCCAAAATAAATGTGTAAAATAAAATAATAAAAATATTTCATTTTTCTAAATTTCTCATTTTGTTTCCTCGCTTCTCATCTTAAAAAAATGGATGAGAAAGCAAGAGGTCCCTCCTGTCTGATCATGTACAAGGTGTTTGAAGAGGTGAGAGGATGCAACTAATCAAGAAAAGCAATTGAGATTCTGCCACACTTGGCGAACAGCTCCTCCCACTCACTGATGGGTTCAATTGGTAGCATCTGGCATCGTTATAAAATCCTCTCCTTGACACCTTCGTTCATGTGGTCTGATTGCATTCATCCGGCATGGCTTTCTGGGTGCTTTTGTGTATATCGATTTTGGAACTCTCAGGTGAGATACTGTAGTTGTACCACGACTGGCTTGACTAATACTCTGTCAATGGTCCACATTGTTTTGTTAATTGGAAGAAGAGAAATTCAGTTCCCTTGATCAAATCTATAATTATTGTTGTGCTTGTGCTGTACTTTTTCCAAACAGTTTTGTGTGCAGCAGTGCAGGACCCACTAAAATGCAACTTGGGCACCAAACCTTGTAATGATGGATCTGAATGCATTCTCTACCAGCATGTCTGTGATGGAGAACCTGACTGTAGGGATGGCTCTGATGAAGAGGACTGCACTGTCACGTGCAGTGATGGTAGGGCTCTGTTTGAATTCCTCTTAAAACGCCTTATTCATTCCTGTGTAAATGGTTAGATAGGATAAACTAGCTTCCTTTTGCCAATTTTATCTTGTTAAAACTCCTCTACAAGAAAATGGCCCAGTTTGAATACTCAGTGGTACTCTGAGAGCATATAAAAATATAATCTTTTTAATAACATTTCTGTGCTGTGGTGTTTAATCCATTAACCTAGAACAATTCCAGTGTGCACATGGGAAGATGTGCATTGACCAGAAGCAGGTGTGTGATGGGGTGGCCCAGTGTCAGGACCGCTCTGATGAGATTGACTGCCAGAGGTCTATGGCTGGTTGTGGTCACCACTGTGACAACAAAACCCGCTGCCTCCCTGACACCTTCCTCTGTGATGGAGAGAAAGACTGTCTGGATGGTACAGATGAAGCCAACTGCGGTAATGGCCTCTTGTCACTATGTAATACTTATGCTGTATTTGCCTTTCTTTGATACTAAGACCAGTATTCGACACTCCCATTAGATTCAGACTCTACTAGCAATATTGATGACAAAAAACATCAAAAAGTTGATGCTGCTGATGCCTTCAGTGGCAACAACCAAGAAACTCCCACCTCAAGGTCTGCACCAGCACCCCTCAAGTGTCCTCTAGGCACTAAGCCATGCCAGGACAAGACCGACTGTGTTCTTTACATCCATGTGTGTGATGGAGAGTCGGATTGTAAAGATGGCTCGGATGAGGAAGAGTGTTTATTAGAATGTGACAAGGGTAAGGGTCTCCTGATTTATACTTTTTAAAATAACAGCCTGCATTTACAAAAGCATTCCTCTCCTCGGTTTTATTATGCTGTACATGTCAATGCTACCTTCTAGTTTACTGCTAATCGTGGAACCCCTTCATGGGTTTTTGGGAGTTTGCATTGCGCACAGCTGGTGCTGAACCACACTGCCACCACTGCTTTAAGCATCAGTCATTGCTTGTGAATGACACAGGGTTGGTGTGTTCCTACAGCAGAGACACTTCACTTCTTCCCAGTTACCTCAGAGGTTTTTTGTGCACAATAGATGACTGATTGGCACCAGTGGTCATCTGTCTTCATAAAAAAGGCATTAACATTGAGTTGGTTGTATGGGAATGCCAATCCTGTTTTGAAACATTTCTGTTAAAGATTTCTCACTATGAAGGAGGTCCTTGTGTTTCCAAAACCATACTGCAACTAATGCATATTCATGTTCAGAACATTGACATGTCTGCAGATAACAATACCATTATCAATAGTTGCTATAGATGGCTTGCGTCTGTGTGGGCTAGCATAATACCTGATTTAACAATTTTGTACTAGCTAGATTAATTCACTCAAACACAGAACATAATTTTACAGACCAATGCATGTTTAGTTCTTAGTAATATTTGAGTGTTATTGATTCTTTGACTGTATTTATGTACAGGTGAATTCCAGTGTGCCCATGGGAAGATGTGCATTGACCAGAAGCAGGTGTGTGATGGGGTGGCCCAGTGTCAGGACCGCTCTGATGAAATCGACTGCCAGAGGTCTATGGCTGGTTGTGCTCACCACTGTGACGACAAAACCCGCTGCCTCCCTGACACCTTCCTCTGTGACGGCGAGAAAGACTGTTTGGATGGTACAGATGAAGCCAACTGCGGTAATGCCCTCTTGTCATTATGAGACTTGTTATATTTGCTTTTTCTCCTTTGGTACTAAGATGAAAATTTCACACTCCTGTTAGATTCAGACTCCACTGGCAATATTGATGACAAAAAACCTCAGAAAGTTGATGCTGCTGATGCCTTCAATGGCAACAGCCAAGAAACTCCCACCTCAAGGTCTGCACCAGCACCCCTCAAGTGTCCTCTAGGCACTAAGCCATGCCAGGACAAGACTGGCTGTGTTCTTTACATCCATGTGTGTGATGGAGAGTCTGATTGTAAGGATGGCTCGGATGAGGAAGAGTGTTCATTAAAATGTGACAGGGGTAAGTGAATTCTGAATTTTAAAGAGTTAGCAAGTGGAACATTTCTCTCATTGTCTATTTTGTACATGTCATTGCTGCCCTCTGGTTTAATGCTGGTTGTGAAACCTTTCTGTATAGCTTTTGCTGGTTCTGAACTACAATCCCACAGCTGTTTTAAACAATTATTGCTGGTAAAAGTTCTTTCAAGAGTTACTGAAAATACAAGTGTTCCTCCAGCTTAAGATCACACCAGTTAACAGCTGTGTTGAAGGCATGCTAATTGGTTGACTGGCACAGGTGGTTATTTGAGTAAAGGGGACAATGGCATGGAGTTGCAGGGTACAGAAGACCTGTTAATTGCTAGTATGAAAGGTCCTTATTCTTTCAGAAAGTGTACTGTTAACAAAACCTGTCAAAGCTTATTCTCCTATCTGTAGGTGCTGAAAGTAGCTCTTATATTAATGGACTTTTGCAATGCATGCTTGGTTTTGCTTTTAATTTCTTTTTAAACTGGCTAGCAAACTGGAATTTGCTCAAACATACAGAACCTAAAGACCACATACACAACAGTTTCACCTTAGAAAATGTTCTGAGCTCATAAGTAATCAACAAATTACTCATTTAGGCCAATTCCAGTGTGCCCATGGGAGGAAGTGCATTGACCAGAGACAGGTGTGTGATGGGATGGCCCAGTGTCAGGACCGCTCTGATGAGATGGAGTGCAAGTTCCTGGATGGCTGTAGTCACCACTGTGACAACAAAACCCGCTGCCTGCCTGACTCCTTCCTCTGTGATGGAGAGAAAGACTGTCTGGATGGTACAGATGAAGGCAGCTGTGGTAAGTTTGCAACATTTTTGAAACCAAGTTGACCTGGTTATATATTAGTTGAAACTACACTAGGGATTTCTTTCACCTGTCCAACCCTGTATAAATGTGCCTGACATACAGATGTGGGTTTGCTTTTATGTTGAGTCTGCTTGTGAGTGGGATGTGGCTGCAGTAGTTCTCTCCATTGGCTCCATTCATGCTGTCTAAACAAATGGGTTCAAACGTTTGCCTGCCCTCCTTTGACCCCACAGCCGATGAGAGCTGCAGCAGTGGGGAGCTGCGATGCACGAGTGGTCAGTGTGTTTCTGTTAGTATGCGTTGTGACGGGCATCCTGACTGTCGGGATCGCTCTGATGAGGAAGGCTGTGCCAAGCCCCCCAAGTGCACCACCAAGCTCCGCTGCCCACACAGCCAGGAGTGTCTCCTGGAAGAATGGGTCTGTGACGGGGACCAGGACTGTAAAGATGGCTCTGATGAGAAGGTGAAGTTTACTCTAGTATGGCCTGGGCCAGTTTATTCTGAGTATTCTCTAATGAGCGGGGAAATAAGCAGACACCAGGCTGTGTAAAATTTACTATTTCTTGCTTTTGAAGTTCTCCAGACCTAGATAATTTGAGTTAGTTTTAAAGGATCACTCTGGCCATGTGCATGTTTCTTGCTGAGGAGACACCATGAAGTTGCACAGTGACAATCTCTGGGGACATGTGTCATGGCAAATATTTAAGATGCAGACATTTTTATAAATGTGTTTTCTACAATTCTAGAAGTTTGACTAAATGCCATTTGCTCTAGGTACAGAGTTAAACTTCTGCCTGACCCCCTGGGATTTAAGAGACTTCACTGTTTCCAGCTTACTTCTTGAGGCTTAACTTATGTCAAGTGACTTGTAGTACAAAACTCACTATTGAATTCCCCTTCAGAATTGCAAGGTGGTCGCGTTGATGTGTGGGGAGTTCCAGTGGGCCTGTACCTCTAAGGTTCAGTGTGTTCCCAAAGCTTGGCGATGTGATGGAACAAAGGACTGTGCAGATGGTAGTGATGAGGCAGGCTGTAAGTAGCTACACTAAAGGGTATTCTAGCTATAAAGACTTGTGGAAAAAGTACACCGGTGGATTTGTTTCACATTTGACCCTATGTAAACTGACTTAACTAGTTATGCAATTGAGGAAAGAAAAGGCAATTTCCAGTGCTGAAGTGAAGATAACATAATTGGTCTGTGTAAACAACTTTCAAGCAGATGGATGTACCTTTTCAACAACCACATGATTTGTTAATTGCTTGAATTGACATGGTGAATTGTATTATTGATTGTAATCAAATCCTTTTGTCCCTCTTTTCCTCCCCAGGTGCTCCAGTAGAAACGTGTCCCTCTCACCAGTTCCAGTGTAGTAGTGAGTGGGAGTGTCTGGATACAGCCCTGGTGTGTGACAAGGTTAAAAACTGTGCCGATGGCTCAGACGAGGGTGGCGAATGTCAAACCAGGTGTCCAGAGGAAGCCCAATGTGCGCAAAACTGCTACAGCACACCACAGGGTGTGGTGAGTGATGTCAAATGGGGTGTTTAGTCTGTTATTTTTTTTTTTTTTTTTTTTTTTTTTTTAAAACTGAGCTTGACTCACCCACCTTTTCTGATTTCTCTCACATATAGAGATGTGGATGCATGTCTGGTTACCAGCTCGAAGAGGATTCTGTGTCCTGTGCTGATATTGATGAGTGTGATGGAGGTATACCAGGTGTCTGCAGCCACTCGTGCGTCAACACCCCAGGCTCTTTCAAGTGTCACTGCAACCCTGGTTACCTGCTGGAATCTGATGGCCACCACTGTAAGATAACAGGTAAGTGTATTTCAATCCATGTATAGTGGTAGTCATGGATGTTAATTCTCAATGTTTTACTTTTTTGAGGAATTTGCACAAAGGTGCTCTAACCAAACGGTCTGTTAGCTAGAGAACGTACACTGCATTTATCTGACAAAAGGCATATAAAATGCATTGTGGCGGTTCTTACAGGAGAGCCCCACTTGCTGGCCTCTGTGCAGAGCGAGCTGTTCCTGTTGGGGTTGAGAAGCAACAGTCTGGATGTGCTAGTATCCTCTGCTAAGAAAGCCATCCTGTCTGTGGATTATGACTGGAAGGATCAGAGGGTTTTCTGGGTCAGCCTGGATTCAGAGAGCATTAAGTGGTCCTCTTTAGACCAGAAAACCAAAGGGACTCTCGTCAAAGGTTGGTATTGTGGTTAAAACTGAAAAGATGAGAATACAGCAAATTTTAGCCATGACCTTGCTCTGCATCTGAGCATCAGCTGCACCAGCAACTACAACCATAGCAGCTTAATGTCATTTGGTTGTAATCCTTTTAAATTCTTTTACAGGTGTCAAATCAGATTGCATTGCTGTTGACTGGATAGGGAGACACTTGTACTGGATTGATGGCATTGGAGGTGGTCGGATTGTTGCAATCGACCTAAACTCAGTGATCACAAACTCTCTGGATCACACTGTCATCCTTGATGAGGACTTTGAACAACCTCGCTCTCTGGCTCTTCTGCCACAGAAGGGGCAAGTATTTAATTTTTGTAGGTGTGACACAAACAGTATCCAAACTTGTCTGGAGTTCTTTAAGTTCTATGGAGACTTTTTGCTTTTATGCATCTAAAGCCTTGATCAGGGGCAGCATCTTGCTTATTACATTAGCTTCCTAAATGGCTCTAAACCACTGCCCTATGTTAAAGTACAGTATTTTCAGAAATGGAAGAATTTAAAAAATTGGTTCTGATTTTATAGGCTCCTGTTCTGGTCAGAGATCGGTAACGAGGCAAAAATTGAGCGGGCTGGAATGGATGGGTCAGAAAGGAAAGTGGTGGTCCGTCAAAACCTCCACTGGCCAGGTGGTCTGGCTCTGGACACACTGGGGGAGCGGATCTACTGGACTGATGAAAAGCTGCAGTGCATTGGATCAGCCACACTGGATGGAGGGGATATCAAGGTATAGACAAGGATAAATGCAAATGACTAGACTAGTATGATGCTGGAGTCATAGCAGTTAGAATCAAGTCCACATTAGTCAGATACTCTTGGGTTATGACTAGACCTTGAGTGCGTTTGCAGGTCATACTCAGTTTTGAACCTCTGCATTAGTCCACAATTGCAGTCTTGTCCTACGATGTCTCTCATTTTGGTTGAAACTGAATATTTCTAGTGGTTCCCAGCTCTGGTCCTTGGTACATTAAAGTTGAAGCCCTAGAAAAGTTGTCTGACTCAACTTGTCAACCAATAGAACTTGGTTGGGTCTTCAAACGTATGCTGTTGGGTACTCGGACCAGAGTCGGGAACTGCTGCCCTAAATAATGCTGCCTAATTTAAATTATCGGTTTCTTTCCTGCCTGAAGCTTCTGCAGATGATGGAAACCACCAACCCTTTCTCTGTCGCAGTTTTCAATGACATGCTTTACTGGTCGGACACAAAGAGAAGAATTATACAAGGGGCAGATAAAATCACTGGAAAGAACCGTGAAGTCTTACTGAAAAGACCTGGACAACCATTTGTACTGAAAGCAAGTATATTAATGCAAAATTATGCAAACCAGTTTGTCTTAAATCAGATGGCAAAATATCCCTGAGGTATGTTAGTACAACACTTCAGGCCTTTTTTGCAGTTGAGTTTAATGACATGGATGTATTTGGCATGCAGGTCGTTCACCCACTACTGCAGGCGGGCACCAAGAATCCTTGTGAGGAACTTCATTGCTCTCACCTGTGTGTGTTGGCCCCTGGATTCAAAGCTGTCTGCAAGTGTCCCTCTGGTCTGCTGCTTGCGCAGGATGGCCTGAGCTGCTCTAAGTTGGTCAACTCTGCCTTTCTCTTGGTGTTATCGCCAACTACAGTCACCCAGGTAGAACTGGCCACTGCTGGCCAATAATTCTGTCCTCTCAAATGGAGTTAAAAAATCCTTGGGTCACAAGCATCGGTATTTGTGTTCAATGTAACTTAAGGGATACATTTAAAGATTATTCACAAACATGAACTTGACCTCTTGTTTTTAGATCTACCTACAGACAATGCAAGGTGCTTCAGCTCTGAAGAGCTGGCCAGAGCACCTCACCCTACCTCTCCCAAATGTCAATGAGGCTGCCATGTTGGATTATAGCCTGCAAGACCAGACCCTGTACCTGGCTAACTCTGGCCAATCATCTGTAAGTGTCTTCAAGCTGAAGGAGACCATCTTGGTGTCTCGTGGCCAGTTCCTACAACTAAAAGGGGACACGGTCACTGCTCTGGCTCTAGACTGGATAACCCTCAGTGTATATTGGAGTAGCTCCATGCAGCCACGCCTGCAGGTCACCTCTTCCAGTGGGGAACACACTGCAGTTTTAATTCAGGATGTTGGTGGTCTTGAGTCCATAGCTCTTCACCCACTCAGTGGAAGACTCTGTTTCACCAACATAGCCAAGCTGGGGGAGAGCACACAAACTCAAGTGGAGTGTGCCCACATGGATGGGGCAACACGTGCTCTGGTGTGGAAGGATGCGGTGCAACCCAGCTCCCTGACATTCTCCAACATGGGTGACGAGATTTACTGGGCTGACATTGGTGAGAAACTCATGGTTCAAGCACACATCCTGTTCTTTAGAAGTGGTACTGTGGAAATCTGTTAAACTCTTATGTCTTGTCATGTTCCAGGTGTTGGTGTGATCAGCTCTGTTAGAGTTGATGGTTCTGGATACAAGGAGTTTCAGACCGGGGATGGCTTGACTGCATTTGCTCTAAGCAATGGCCTGTTCATATGGGTGACAAAAAGCGGTAACAAATTCTTTCTAAACACGGCAGTATCCATGTTAGATTAATCTAATCAGAAGATGGTTTTCAGTCACTATCCAAAGCAGATCCAACATTGATTATGGTGGATGATGAACCCAAACCTTTCTAACCATGATTTTTGGATCTTGTATGACTTAACATTTTAGAGACTACTAAAGTTTGGTATAGAGATGACCAAATGACCAAGAAGCTTTGGTTTGAGGTCAACACAGAAGTTGTCAGTTTGACAGCCTTCAGCAAGTCCAGCCAGATAGGTAAGATTTTCTTTCACATAACCCTCACTAAGATGCACTGGCAGCCTGGACTGTGCAGACCCAAACCCCCTCAATGCATCTCCGTCTAATAGTTTAGACCACTGCCTCCTACGCCAATAGTCTGATGGCTGTCTATCTTTAACTATACATATACAGTAATGGAAAAGAGTGGGGGGGGGGG